>RJWM01004654.1:0-98987 GCA_004363535.1 Dasyprocta punctata | reverse complement strand
CAGATAAGGAAAATGTGTTATTTATACATAATAGACTACTACTAACCTGTGAAGAAGGATACATTTAAGTCATTTTTTGAAAATGGATGTTCTTTGAAATCATAGTTTCAAGTGAAATAAATCAGACAGACAAGCTGAAATATAGCTGGATCCTTTTACATGAGAAACACACAATAAAAATAAAGAGAAAAATGCAAGATAAATTATAGAAAATGAGGAGACATATCTTCTGAAATAAAAAAGGGACCAAGAGATAGGACAGGGAGGAAATTGAGGAAAGAGGAAAGAGAAGAAAATGAATTAAGCTGTGTTATGTACATGTACCAACTCCCAATGAAGAATGTGATCATTATGTCCTGCAAAATGTATACCAATTAAAAAGGTCAGAGTATGAGCACTTGGGTTTGGAGGCACATTTTTAATCTAACTACAGAAGTCCTTAAAATAGGTAGAAGTCTATTTTAGCTTTTCAAATTACCATTACCAAAATTCTTGCTTCAAATGTCAAGGAACTTATCTTAGAATTCTGGCAGCTATCAAATATCCCTAAACCAATTATAAATTTGAGAACTGAGAAATGTCTACCATGTAGTCATTGTGAACTTGACTCAGATCTAATTCTTTTTACCTGGCTTCCACATGTTTTTTTCATAATGAGAGTGTGATACATGTGGTCTTTGGCTATCAATATAAACTCTGATCCTGTATCCCACAGCCATCCAAATGCTTGAACAAGGACATTGTGAGCTGAACAAATACTCATAAATGCCTTTGGAGAAAGTCTGTGATGGTCCCTGCTGATGATGCAGAGTGGTGCTTTCTCCTAGTAACTTATCTATCCTGTCCTTCAGACAATAGTTCTGACTGTGAAATGTGACTAAGGTTTAATAACCTGGCACTAGTAGTGATGTTTTATGAGTAACTACTCACATTCTTCTAATGTTCTCTCCTGTATTTATTCTGATTGTATAGACTGATAATATTGAGTCTTCCTCTGTCATGATTCTAATGCACATCTTTATACTTCTCATCAGGTCACTACCTTTCCTGCTTTTTCCATCCATTCCTTTTAGTAATTGAACTGCCAAATTTTATTTTATTTTATTTTATTTTATTTATTTATTTATTTTGGCAGCACCAGGGATCGAACTCACAAACTTGCACCTGCCAGGGCAGGTGCTTAAGCCGCTGAGCTGAACTCCCAGCCCTAGTTTTTTGAGGCAGGGTCGCACTATGTAGCTCAGGCCTGTCTTGCGCTCCCGTTGTAGCCCAAGCCGGCCTCGAACTCACAATGCTCTTCCTACCTCAGCCTCCTGAGTGCTGGGATTAAAGGCGTGTGCCACCACGCCTGGCTGAGCTGCCAAATTTTAACAACTGAACCCACACCTGTCCTCTGTGACAGAGGGGTCCTCATATCCCTACTGCAGTGAGTGATTCTGGTTTGCTAACAGTTCACCCTATGGCCTTCTCTATTTTACAGAGCACAGCTGTTGCCAAGACTCTTAATGATGACATTTTTTCACCAGCTAGTTCTTTACACTGTTGGGAAATTGTATGACTTCTCGGGTATCTCCTAGCCAGACAGTCCTTTGGTAATTTTCAGTCCTTCTACAGAATCCACTAAAGAGTAGCTGTTTTTCTTGGCTCTTCATCATTTTCTTCTACTATGTGTCATGGTAGTTTTGACATTCCTGCTTTATTTAAAGTGGTTGTTCAATTTTTCTAAGTTCTAACATTGATCGTTGTGACTTTCAGCAGTATCTACTAGAGTTATAACTTCAAAAGTGTTCTGCACGTGTGCTTCCATATCAATAAACACGTTTTTATTCAACTTATGTTCTTTGTGTTTTATTTCCTCTGAACACCAATCAGATATCTGTAGAATCCTTTTTTATGTGTTTTCTCCTGAATTCTGCCATTATATATTTTCTAGATCATATAGTACTTTTATAGTATTTTCCTTTCAGTTTTTATAAGGCCCAAAGCATCTCTAAAATTATTATACATTATATTATTTGGTTGGTAGGCTAGTAGTCAGAATAAAAAATGTAGAAAGCTCCTGAAAGGGCAATAGTTGTCTGGTGGGAGAGCAGAAGGTCTTCACGAAAGCATAGATCTTAACCACCCATGAAGTCTCAGAGAAGTCAGCTGAATCTGGAAAACTTAGGACTGTGCATTCATCAATCCCACTTGTCTTGCTTACTTTACATACCTGATGCAACATTAAGGAAGGAAAGGTTGATTTAGCTCATAGTTTGTGGAGCTTTTAGACCATACTCAGCTGGTTCCAAGGCAGGGTGGCATGACACTGGGGCAACACTTCAAGGTAGCAGCCAGCAAAGCAACAAGAGCAAAAAGGAGGGAGAACAAGCATTTTTTCCTCCCTTATATTGTACAGGCCACCCCCACCCTCCAGGGCAGACATAGCAGTCACAAAACCCCTGTGCCCTCCTCTTGCACTGAATGACAATATTTACAAATGAAAGTGCTTTAGACATAAAGATGACTACTAAATGGGGGCCCCCAGATCCTCAATTGCTGACTGTAATTATTGCTCACATGGCCAAGTTTAATAGCATTGTACTCTGTTTGATCTCTTGGGACCACACTCTACGTTGCTGATTTTGCCAGGTGTCACTTTCAGAACTGAACAAAATGCACTTAACATAGGACACAGAATGTATTATCTTGTTTTAGAAACTACACTTTCATTAAGGTAGTTTCATATCTTATTAGATCTTGGCAGCTTCCCAAAGGAACATTTTATTCACAGTGGGAAAACTGGTGTATCATTGTTGTTCATTAAAATGTGAAGATCAATGTCCACTTTAATGAATTGATAAGGATTTTCTTGTTGTTTTTATTTTCTTTTTCACTTTAAAGAAAATTAAAAGCATGAGATATCTTTCTATACTAATTGAAAGAAAGGAGATACAAAAGTACAGATGAAAAAGAAAACATAAAGAGAAGATGAAAAAGTGATATCATACCCCTATGGCAATGCAATAAAATATAAAAATTCAGTTATTATATTGGATATGAATTTTGTATGTTTGAAATGTAATTTTTGGAGGAAGAAATACTATCAAAGATCATAGGTGAGGAAATAAATACAGAATGATCAAGATACAAATTTTAGTTACCATACATAAATTATTTTGTAGCTGATAAAGTTAAGCAAATATGGTTGAAAAATCTATAGTTTTATACTCATGAATTATAAATTTAAAGTTTCATATTATGTATGAATAGCATATAATTTATCCTTTGAAAGCAGGCAATAATATGTTTCTACTTTTCTAGGGTTTTCTTCTCCAAAGTACCCCATCTTACATCTGCCTAAAACCCAAAAGTTTCAGAAGAACTTCACATAGCACCTTGCATAATTATCATGTTATAGATAGCCTCAACTTGTTATTCTTGTAACAAAAGAATGATCCAGAGGTTAACAATGTATCACTTGTTTAATGCTTGGCTTCATTATCTCTTTCCATAATATAGTTATTCATAATCACCACAAATGTCTCCACTGTGCATAAAAAGGTAGAGATAGCTAAGTTTTTCTTTGTAGAACTTAAGAACTTCAAATGAATACCAAAACTTGTAGGGTCTGGAAAGCCAGGACGCTTTGACAAACGCCAGCAGAAGTTAGTAATGTTTGTTAGCTTTCTGTAGGAATGGTTGAATCTGTGTGAGAAAGTAATTTAAGTTTATGGACTGTGGAACTCAAATTATTTATTAACATTTTACTGGAAAATACAGGGAACAAGAAAAAAGGCAACCTTTGACAGGAGGCAGAATCCTGAATTAAGACATTGTTGGCAGCAACATCACCATTCAACTGCTATTTTCCTTTTATTGTTATTTAATGCTCAATTATTAAAATACTCAACTGAGAGCTCAAATGCTCCCATAAAACAACAGTGAGACATTAATTGTGTGTTTTAAAATAGCTAAAATTGGTATTTATGCTTTAAGTATATGGCTAAATTTATGGAGTTCCCCCATTATCTTTGTAAGTCTCACTTTTTAAACTGACTTTCAGCTGTGGAAGGCAAATAATTTGACAAACCAGAATGAAGAACTAGCATAGACTGGTAGGCAACAATACCAAATTGCTCTTTTTAAGAGTGACTTGTTTTTTGTTGTTGTTGTTGTTGTTGTTTGTACAAACATATTCGTCAACTCACTGAACTCTGAAAGAGTTGACAGAAGAGTAGATGCACACAGAGCTAGAAAAATCAAAAGACAGAATATCCCTTCACTTGGTCATGAATAACCCTAATGCTTCAGACCACCTATATCTAAAACGTTTCCTATGAAAATTTAAATGCAGTAAATCTCTATTAAGAGATCTAGATTTTAGTCTCATAGTACTATCAATAAGGTATAATCATTGGCCACTCCTTTAAGTATTCCCAGTAAGTTTTCCAAAAACAGGAAGTGGAATAGTAACACCCAATTGCTTTTTGTTTTTCTAACATGTCAGGATTTTCGTCTCTTATAGTTCTTAGATTATATATATATATATATATATATATATATATATGTATATATATTAGGTAAAGCATATTAAGACATACTTCATTCCTTTTTTTAAAATGTTTTTTAAAATTCTTTTTTAAAGAGGATAAAATAAAACAAAATAAAACAGAATAAAATCCATCAAAACAAAACAAGGAAAGTGATACAGAACTTTAAAACAAGATAATAGAAAATCAACAATGGCTACCATAATGCCTCTTGTTATCTTCAAAATAGCTATCCAGATCATCAGACTTAGGCATGTAAAATTAATCAATCATTCAAGAGTTAAGTTGCTCCTGTTATCTTCAAAATAACTTCCCATACCATCAGGCATAATAAAATCAAACAAAACAAAACAGAATAAAACGAATCAAAGCAAAACAATGAAAGTAATACAAGACTTCAAAACAAGATAATAGGAAATCAACAATGGCTACCACAATGCCTCTTGTTATCTTCAAAATAGCTACCCAGGCCATCAGACATAGGCATGTAAAGTTAATCAATCATTCAAGAACTAAATTGCTTCTTTACTTCAGTTATCTTTCCAGAAATTTCAACTGTGTGAGATCTGATTTCTACTATTTCTACTATGTCTACTGTGTCTCCTGAACTTGTTCTACATGGATTATAGGTCTGAGATTGTATTTCACTCCTTCATCTTGACATTTCCCTGTGTTTCTCTGAATTGACCCATTGCTGCATCCCAGGTGTTTCCTGCATTTGCTGCCAGTCCCTCAGTGCAGAGGATTAGACTAGGTACCTGGGTTCCTTCAATTCGGAGTTCCTTCAGTGGTGAAGAGGCACGGGTTGGTGATTCACAAATGCTCCTCTGATAGCAGCAGGGCCTTAGGGGTGTGGCCTTTTCTCCAGGCAGGTGCTGAGCTTACCACATATTTCCCAGTCACTGGTGTGGAGACTCGGGGCATGGTTTCTTCTAATTAAATCCATTTGTTAGCAGTTTTGGTTAGGCTCTGATAATCTCTGTCTAGTTGATCTGTCTCTCTGTGGCAAGGAAAGATTGAGGTATCCCATTACAACTGTGCTATTGGTCATCTGATTTTCCATGTCTACCAATAACTGTCTTATATACATGGGTGCTCCTGCATAAGGTGCAAATATGTTTATTATCATCAAGGCATTTATGCTGTCTCTAGCTTACTCAGTGACCTCAATCAATCTTGTGTTATTCTTCTTTGCTTCATTTTGAAGCTGTTACATTAATTTCTTATTGTCTCTTGCTATTTTTAAGATATTTTTCTTTTCATGATCACTATCTGTGATTCTGCCTTCAAGATGGGGAGTGGCACAAGCCAAAACCCTGCACTGTGAACTGTATCCAGCTGTGCAAGCTCTGCACCTCTTTCAGAAGCTGGTAGGGACCCACCCAGTGTGCCTAATCAGCCTGAGACCTTTGGGTAGGTCCTTTGGGGCCTGATTGGGCCTCTCCCAGTGACTCTGAGTGACCAGGGAACCACCTGTTCTCAGTGGTGGGATAGGAAGGCCTGCACAGAAAGCCCCATCCAGCTCAGCACCTCGCTTGCAACCTGATAGGGTCACACTCAGCAACCCCAAGCAGCTGGGGAGCTTCGGTGCACCACGTGGCCTAAGCTGAAGGTCTGCACAGTGTACTCCATCTAGCTCTTCAGCCTTGGTATGCCATTCAGAACCTGGTAGAGTCCTGCCCAGCAACCTCAAATAGCTGGGGAGCTTTGGAGGACCACATGGGTATGCTGAAGGCCCATCCAGCATACTACCAACATTTGAGGAGTCTTCAAGTGCCACTAGTGATCTGGTAAGGCTGACCAACGACCCCCACTCAACTGGGGAAACTCCCTGCAGTAGGGACAGATATCCTCAACTAGAGAAGCAACTGTAACCTTGCATTCAGTTTCTCCAGGGAAATACAGAAAAATGACAAACGCAAGAGCAAAATGCAATCTTAAACCTCCAGCCCACCCCAAACAAGCCTAGGAGACATGGACATAGAAGGAAATGTAAGCCATACACCTGAAACTTATGAAATGATAGCAACTGAAGTAAAGAAACAAGTCCATGAAGCTGTAAAGAACTCAGATCAGAAGTAATCTCCCAGGTAAAAAAAGAAATGATAAATGTAGTTAAAGAAATACTGAATACATATAAAGAAGACATAGTTAAAAACCTGAGGAGTGCTGCAAAAAGATAGAAACCTGGAATAAACAATGTAAGAAAAACACAGAATGTATGAAACTGATGCAAAGCAATATCCAGGAAATCAAAATCTCCATTGAAAGCTGGCAAAACCACCTTGAGGACTTTCAGACCTCAAGGACAAGACTATGTATGACTAGTGAACAGGAGTGGAAAGATTTTTTAAAAATAACAAGGAATCAGGAACTAACAATTCAACAGTTGCAAGACGATGCAAGGAAAACCAATATAAGATTGATAGATGTAGATAATAAAGAAGGTGACAACACAAATAATATCAAGACTATTTACAGAAACAACAGCCGAAAATTTCCCAAATATGGGAAAGGAAACTGACATACAGATAAGTGAAGCATATACAATTCCAAGTAGCCATAACCAAAATAAATCTATACCCAGACATATAATAATCAACATCCCAGAAATTCAACATAAGAACAGAATATTAAAATCTGTTAGAGAAAAGAGACAGATCACCTATAGGGGAAAGCCCAGCAGAATCTCAGCAGACTACTCAACATAAGCAATGAAATCAAGAAGAGCATGGAGTGAGGTAATTCAAATCCTAAAGGAAAATGACTTCCAAACCAGATTGATGTACCCTGCAAAACTGTCCTTCAAAATTGATGGAGAAATAAGATACTGCCACAACAATGAACAGCTGAAGAACTTCACGACCACCAAACCAACCCTGCGAAGAATATTGAAAGATACTATAGATAGGCATAAAAATAACTATGACTTCAGGAACACCAACAGAAAAATATCACAAGGCAAAACAAACAATTAAACAGAGGGGAAAGGTAAAGAAACAACAGCAGAAAGATAACATGACAAAAATAAGTCAGTATATATCAGGTATAGCTATTAATATAAATGGCCTCAGTTCACCAATTAAAAGAAACACAGTGGCAGAATGGATTAAGAAACAGCATCCAACCATATGCTCTGTACAGGAAACCCATCTAACCCAAAAGGAAATCCATAGACTGAAAATCTAAGAATTGAAAACAATACTCTATGCAACAGGAACCACCCCCCCAAAAAAGCAGGTGTAGCTATTCTGATTGCAAACAATATGAACTTCAAACTAAGAATGATCAAAAGACTTAAAAAAGGTCACTACATACTAGTTAAAGAAAAACTTCACGAGAAAGAGACAATAATCTTAAATATATATGCACCAAATATGGGAGCATCCAGCTATATAAAACAAATATTAATAGAAACGAAAAATCAAATAAGTAATAACACAATCATAACAGGAGACCTTAACACCCCATTAACACAAAGAGACAGATCAATTAGACAGAAAATAAGCAAAGAAATAACAGAACTGAATCAAACTTGTGAACAAATGAACTTAGTAGATGTGTGCAGAGTGTTCCACCCAACAACATCAGAATACACATTATTCTCAGTGGCACATGGCACATTCTCTAAAATAGACCACATACTAACCCATAGAACATGCTTAAATAAATGCAAAATTATTCCAAGGTATTATCTGATCATAGTGCCATGAAACTAGAAATTAATGACAAAAGAAACTGCAAAAACTCCATAAACACATGGAAATTAAATAATGCACTGCTGAACAATCAATGAGTCACAGAGGAAATTAAAGAAGAAATTAAACAATATCTACAAGCAAATGAAAATACAAATAAAACTTACTGGAACATGTGAGATGCAAAGAAAGCAGTTCTCTGAGGGAAATTTATTGCAGTGAATCCCCACATCAGGAGAACAGAACAAAAATAAACAACCTAATGCTACACCTCAAGCATCTAGAAAAAGGAGAACAAGTCAAGCCCAAAGTCAGAAGAAGGGAGGAAATTATAAAGATCAGAGCAGAGATTAGCGCAATAGACACTACAAAAACAATGCAAAGAATTAATGAATCAAAGAATTGGTTCTTTGAAAGAAGAAATAAAATTGATAAGCCCCTAGCCATCCTAATTACAAAAAGGAAAGAAAAAACTCAAACGCATGCAATAAGGAATGAAAAGGGCAGAATTACTACAAACTCTGAGGAAACACAGAAGATCATCAATGCCTACTTCAAAAACCTTTGATAACACAGAAGAAATGGATAGATTCCTAGAAACATATAAATTACCAAAGCTGAATCAAGAAGATGTAAAACTACTGAACAACCCAATCTCGATGAATGAAATTGAAAATGTAATTCGGACCTTACCAACAAAGAAAAGCCCAGGTTCTGATGGACTCACAGTTGAATTATACAAGAAATTCAAGGAAGACTTGATGTCAACACTCCTCAAACTCTTCAATGAAATGAAAGCGAAGCATTTCTCCCTAACTCATTCCTGGAAGTTAGTATTAACCTCATAACAAAATCAGAGAAAGACCCAACCAAAAAAGAATTACAGGCCAATCTCCTTAATGAACATAGATGCAAAAGTCCTCAATAAAATATTGGCAAACAGAATTCAGCAAGTCATCGAGAAGATTACACACCAAAACCAAGTAGAATTCATCCCAGGAATTCAGGGATGGTTCAACATATACAAGTCAATAAATGTAATACACCATATCAATAGAGCCAAAGGTAAGAATCACATGATCATTTCAAAAGATGCAGAAAAAGTTTCTGATAAAGTCCAACATTCATTCATGATAAGAACCCTGTGGAAAACTGGAATAGATGGTCTTTACCTCAATCTGATAAAAGCCATCTATGACAAACCAACAGCCAGCATCATATTAAATGATCAAAAACTGAAAGCTTTTATTCTAAAATCAGGAACAAGACAAGGATGTCCATTATCACCACTCCTATTCAATACAGTGCTGGAAATATTAGCCAGAGCAATTATATAAAAGAGAGAAATAAAAGGAATTAGGATAGGAAAAGAAGAAGTTAAATTACCATTACTTACAGATGACATGATACTCTACATAGAATACCCCCAAAAATCCATTGAAAGACTTCTAGATGTAATAACCAAATTCAGTAATGTTGTAGATACAAAGTCAACACTCAAAAATCAATAGCATTCCTGTACACAAACAGCAAACTCACTGAGAGAGAAAGAAGAGAAGCCGCACCCTTCACAATAATACCCAAAAAAATGAAATATTTAGGAATCAATCTAACAAAGGAAGTAAAACATCTATTCAGTGAAAATTTCAATACACTGTAAAAAGAAATCAAAGAAACTATGGCACAGAGATTAAGAATCCAGACATATCAGATTCTTCCTAAAAGAAGGTAATGAAGCTCGATGCCTGGGAAGTATAAGGTACTGGAAATACATAAACAGAGTATCAAAGGAGAGAGAGCTGCACAGAGAGAAAGTTCTAAATATCTGCAAAACATATTCTTAAAATATTAGTTTGAATATAGATTAGCACAAATATGTAAAAGGAAGGAATAACCAAGTGATTTCCAATAGGCCTGATTCCACAAAGGGTGAGTGAAAAGCTTCTTAATTAAATGTATCAGGAAGAAAAAGAAGAATGTTATTCCAGTAGGGGCAGGAAAATTTAAAAATAAGACTAGTAAGAATAAAACAATTTCAACACAATTTTAACATATCCCAGAACAAACAGACTAGTTATGAGAATATCAAAGCATACAGTGCCCAAGGTAAAATTTATAATGATGTTTAATACCAAATCAAAACTGCAGATGGGCAAAGGAATAGTAAAATATGACCCTTAATGAAAACAAAAATCAGTCCAAACTAATTTAAGGTGATGTAGATATTTGAATTAGTATCAAGAATATTAAAATGTTGTTGAAACTGTATGCTAGTATTTAAGATGCTGGGGTCAGGATTGAGAATGTCAGAGGTATGAATGGTATTAAGCTACTTCAACAGAAATCTAAAGATGAAAAATTTGATGTTGGTAGAAATATTTTAATGAGGAGTCACATTGGATTAGACACCACAGAAAAAATAACTAGTGAATCTGAGGACACAGTAATAAATGCTATCCAAAATAAATGAGACATTTTAAAAGAAACTCGAAATAATGACAACAAAAGTTCAAGTACCATATGATCTCTCTCACTTGTGAAATATAAATATTTTATCCTGTAGAGAGATTCAAAGAGGAATGATAGTTTATCAGAGGACAGGGAATGTAGAGGAAAGGATGGGTGGAGAAAATTACATCAATGGATATTGTATTGCAATTAGAAAAGAGCAAGAAGTTTTGGTGTGCTATTGAAACATTGCTTGGTGACCCATTAATCATTTTATGCCTAGTACTCTGTGTTTGGAACAGCACATAACAATGTAACATAATAAAAAATTTTCTCTTCAAGTTTCTTTTATCTGAATTTTTCTAGGTAACATAACATGCAAAACTTCAAAACATCACAACATTTTGTATAAGTGGGTTGAGATGTACAATTTTTATGTCTTTATCAGTTAAAAACTAAAGTTAAAATAAAAGGAAACATGTGAAAGACAGCAAGGTTTAAGACAACTTTAAGCAGACATGTAATTAATCCCCTTCATAAGTTAGATTTGTCTATAAATCCGACTCATTTGTAAGTCCCAGGAAGTCAATGCTCATAAGTCAGGGACTTATTGTACGCTGCAGTGCACAGACTGTATGTATACTTGGAGTCTTCAAATAAGTAACGAGGAAGGAAGTAGACAGAAAGAGAACTATATACAAGTGAAGTTTTTTTTTTCAAAATCAGTAAAAACTATAAATGCACACATTCAAGAAGCTTAATAAAATCCAAGCATAGAAAGATAAAAATTAGTATAAGACTATCTCTATCAACTTGCTTCAAAGCACTGATGACTGCAATCAAAATTAAAGAACTTATTATTACTGGGAAACTATTACCAATGGGTCTCATAGATTTCTTCACTTGCAAATAGGCTATTAGATGCTCCTTAATGCGGGCTATGTTTTCAAAAATATTTTTACAATGAACAGTTTAGTCTGCCTCTAAAGCAAGGAAAATCCATGTTTAACATCCATTATTAAATATTTGGGCTCCCTAAACTCGGGGTTCTCTTGCTGTAACAGACTCAGTACAGGTGTTATTTCTCTTTTCATTTCCCTTTGTGGAAATTAGGACTTTGGAACTGGCACAAAAATGTTCATATCTGGCTACATTTATTTCTCTAAGTAATAAATTATTCTTTGTTCTGGTGTGTGCACATCATATCTTCTTTTTGTTATAAAGGTTTGATTGATGTTCATATGCGTAAAGTTTAACTGTCACACATCTTAAACTGGAGGAGCCAGAGTAACACTCGAACAGGAGTGCAGTTTATAAGGAAAAACTGTCTAATCCCCAATACTGTTAAAGATTACTTCATGATGAATAAAGTACGTTTAACTAACAGTACTATGCTAACCACTATCTTAAGGACTGTGGTTTCTTATCTGAGAAGAAACTGCTGAAACGAATCTCTTTAGCACATGAGAAGAGTTGACCTATAACTCAGAGGCGAAATCAAAGCAGGTTAAATGAACAAAGTAAATTACTTTGTAGAGATGAAAATTAAAAAAAAATCATGGACATTGCATTAATTTTAGCCTTTGGAAAATAATTTGATTTCCAGTGTTTTACCTGTTTAAAAACACAAACCCCAGCTTTGGTTCTCTTGGAGTCTGATATTTGCATCTTAAATTCAAACCACGAATGCTTGTTTCCATACACACAACTGCAAAAGTCCCTGATTGCATGTTCCATAAAAGGATTTTTTTTTCAGGTTCTTGATTGTAGGTTTATTTAGCTAGGTGTGTTGGCACATACCTATAATTTCAACACTCAGGAGGCAGAGGCAGGAGGATTGCTGAGAGTTCGAAGCTAGCCTGGGCTACACAATAGTCCAAGGCCAGCCTGAACTGCACAGCAAAATCTTATCTCAAAAAAATGAAAACAAAAAGTTTAGTTTATTACAAACTATGTCTGAGTATGCACATCAACCATATTGCACAAAATATTTCCAAAGTATTTATTCAGAAACTTCACAAATGTTTCTCCTTTTTGTCAGATGGTTTTACAACATATTAATGCTTATTTAGAAACCTGAAAGTTGACTCATATAAGCATTTGTATTAGTAGATCACTGCCTCAGAAGGGTGTACCAAAGGATTTTGTGTTGTGAATTCTAAGGCTATTGGAAGTTGGGCTCTGGAAATCCAGGTTATCAACATACATAACATTGGTTGATGCTGCTCCTCTGGCTCACAGTGAGTGCAGTTACTAGGCACCATGTCCCATTCGGCAAAACTTTGACTACATCTTCTCAGATTCTCTATCCAGCCATCTTGGTTAGCTTCTTAGCTCTGTTCTGTTGAACAAGACTTAAATTTGCAGAACTGACAACCCCAACACATTCCATAAGTTTCACCTCCACATCTTTGATTAAATTAATCATATATTATAAATTTAATTGTTTTCAAAAGTGTCCTTAGTCAACTCTGGTTGCGGTGTATTTGTCTCTGATATATTCTTCAAAATTCTTCATTTTCCTGTCCCTGGAGAAGAACTTGACACACCAAGGATTTTCCTTCAGGATATACTTCTATTCACATCAAAATTAAGGTAATCATGGAAGTTTCACCCAGAAGTTGTCTGAAGTTTCCCTGCTCTTTCTGGTATTTCTGTGAATTTATAATGTTCTTTTTTCTTTTCTTTCCAGTAGAGATCTAGATTTGCCAATGATGGCCTTTTTAGAGTCCTCTGGCTATCAGATCATAACACAGCTGAACAATATTCCTCAATGACCCTTAAGGATAATAACAGAAGGGCTTTTCAAGAAGGTTCCAGAGTGCTGGAATAACAGGTATGTGCCACTGAGAAATTTCTCCACATCTTCACCAATGTTTATTTTACTTTTTGATTGCAGCCACTGTAGTGAAAATGAAGTGCTATCTCATTATGGTTTTGATGTGCATTTTCCTGATTTGTGTTGAGCATCTTTTCATGTGTAACAGGTTTTTTAATAGTTTTTGCTTCTTGTGATAAGTGATGACACATCCAGAAACATTTTCAGAACTCAGGTATATTTCTCAGTTACAAGGCAGTTGTTTCATGGTGCTTTTCTTTGCTCTCCAGGACATACTAAGCTCCATCTTCTGAAATTGTCCCTGAGTACTGTACATACCAACAGTTTGACCTGGCTTTGAGTTGTCCTTTAAGCCTAAACTCAACAAAACACATGAATATGTGGAAGCCCTTCAGAAAAACGCTAGCATTAAGATTTTGTTAATGCTAGTGTTTTTCTATCTCCTTTAGCTGGATATTGCCTTGAGTAATCATCATGCAGATTGTATCCTCTTCTGAGGAGCTTTTGTTTCTTTTGAATTCTTCCCTTGTCCAGTTATTCAGGTGTTTGCAATCAGACGCATTTGGAACTTTCCAGATTGCTTGCAAAATCCTCCTGTAGAGGAGAAGAATTTGTTGTCTTCTCAGGAACTACTTTAGAATCAGAGATACTTGGAGGTAAGCAGAAGGCAGCCATGTTGGCCAAACTGGCCCACATTATATCTTCGAAGAGCATCTATAAGAGTGTAGTAGGTTCCAATGTTAGTTTACAAAATTGGGCAAAATCTTCACCCTACATGGTCCTTGGCAAGTTTTCCAACAAGGCTGGCATACTTCGAGAGCCAAGGCCTTCTTAAAAAAAGGAAGTTGACAGGTTCACAGACCAATTAACAAGATTTAAAGGCAGACAATGACAATCAATGACAAATGGATTAATCAAGATGCATGATTAGTTGGCAATAATTCTCTTACTTGTTATTGACTATTAATGAGGGAAGAATTAAGGATATAGTTGAAATCTGAACACCAGGAAACTGTTTCAAAGACATGATGAAATGGTATCCTAATTCTCAGGTGAAAACCATTTCTAACTAACCTGTGCATACTGTAGCAGCCAGTATTAAGATGTTTTATCAGTCCTCCAATCTATAGTTTCATTTTATTTTTGGACTTTTTCATGATTAAAAAAGGAATTATGTTGGGACACATGTGAAATATGTAATATAGTAATTTAGGCAATGTTCATATGAAACAGAATTTCTTTTATTTTCAAAATGTTTTTCAAAAAAAGGTCAAAAAGGAGTCTAATGACTGTCACAGAAGATGTGACCGTTTTTAGATAATTATTACAGAGAGATGGAGCTACATGTAGAATGGAAAGAGGGAATGCAACGATCACTATGTAACGATCACAGAAGAAAAGTGAGTGGCCTGTTTGGTTCAGCTGAGAGACAAGGTGATGATGTTTATAGTGTTTCTTAAAGAAGCATAATAAGAAATGTTTTATGGTTCAATCTGTCCTTTATTCTACCACGTCTGGTTTGGATACATTCAGAGACGACAGTGAAAGTCTCACTGTTTTTCCTTTGGATATTAGCAGTGCTATGAGTGTTATGGCCTTAATATATAGGCACCATATATAGACATTAAGTATCATTTGGGCCACTGCTCTAGATTGGGTTTACAAAACTGATTAAATGACCACTGAAAGAAAGCAAAGCCAACAAAAACTGAATCTATGCAAGTTTGTGTTATTGTTTCCACCACCTGAAAATACTTTAAAAGCTAGTATTAAAAACAGTTAAAGCCTTAAGACTCGTTATTATAATAGCTTGGTATTATGTGTAACAGATAAACCTGGACTCTAAAATTACTGTCACCATGTAGGCCTAGTTAGGCAAAAGAAGCTAAACTCTTGGTGACATACTGAAAACCAAATGATGTGATATTTTTCCTGGTACAGAGGTAGGTACTCAATCTCTCTCTCTCTCTCTCTCTCTCTCTCTCTCTCTCTCTCTCTCTTTCTGCACACCATTTTTTTAAAAGATGATTTTGGTGGACCACAGTTATTCTTGATTTTGTGAATAGTGAATATAATATGCATCTGTTAAATTATGCTGGAGAACTCTGGGGGAAAGAAGTGACTCAAATTTCAACAAGTCTCTTGGATACAAGTCTGAATTACCATTCTGCCTTGTTTCATAGGAAGGGAAAGTTTTGCACTTAGTAGATGGGGTCTGGATAAACTTTGTATGAGTACTACTCAGCTATTAAGAAAGATTGCATTGAGACTTTTATAAGTAAATGGTCACGACTTGAGACCATACTCATAAGTGAGATAAATCAAACCCACATGTGTAAATACCGTATTGTCTCCCTAGTGTAAGAAATGGAAAAAGTATATATGATCCAAAATCTATAATAAATACTATGTAAGGGTAAAAAGCAGCTGGAAGAGCAAAAGTAATTGGGAAGGGAAAAGGGGGAAAGAGAAAAGAAAAAGACATAAATCTGTATATATGTACATGTAAGATAACTAAAATGAACACACTGCTGAATGTATTCGTTATTGAGAAAGAACAATTAATACTCATATGATTGGATCAGTTTTACATGTCTATATCTGTTAATATAAGTAACCATTTTGAAGATAACAATACGCAGTATTGCAACCATTGTCAAGTTTCTATCATCTTGTTTTGTAAACCTGCAATGTTACTGTTGTGCATTTACTCTAGTCGTTTCTCTTTTGCTTGTTGTCTTTGTTATACATGTCTTTTTTTTCTTCCTTTGTTGCTTAAATAAAAAAAAAAAAGAAAGAAAGAAGTCCAAGTAACCCTGTGGTTTACAATCATTTCAGTTAATTCAAGGCATTGTTGTTTTTTCCATTGGTTAATATAAACTTCATATTGATGTGGTTTGTACCTCCTGATCCAAAAAGTGTTAGATAGAATTCAAAAACTATAAAATTTCAAAAAAAAACGACAATAAGATACAAGTTTTGTGAGTTGGAATTTGCTCAAATGTGTTTGCTCTTCATTGGACAACTAATAAAATGAAGAGAAAACAAATATGGAGAAAAATATTTATATCGTAGACTGCAAATTATAAAACTTCTGCCTAGTATATGTAAAACATGTATAAGGTCAAACTACTTAATTTTTTTCAATTTTTAATTTTATTAGCTTGCATTTGCTGCACTTAATGATTACATTCCTCATGCAGAGATTGTATATGCATATAACACATTTTAGTTTCTTTTCTCTTAATTCCAATTTTTAAATGGGGAAAATACATAAAATTTACCAAAATAGATACATCAGTGATAAATAAACACATGAAAACATGCTCAACATCATTAGGCATTGTAGACAAAAAATTGCGCTCACAAGTGTAAGCCATTTCACATCTGTTTAAAGGTCTGATGTTAAAAAAAACTGAGCATACCAAGTTTTGTTAAGTATGTAAAGCAATGGAAATTCTCAAACACTAAGTGAAAACAAAAAATTATACAAACCCTTTGCAACATTTTCTTTAAAAATCAAACATCGATGTACCATAACATTTACCCCATCCAGTCCTAGGAATTGTCACAAAAGAAATTCAAAAAATATGTACCTACATCGTCTTCTACATAAATGTCAATAACAGCTTTATAGGCTACAACCAAAATTGGTGAACAACCTAAATGTCTGTCTTAGGTGCATAAACAATGATCCACTATTCAGCAATCAAAAGAAAGAAAAAAGGAAAGAAAGAAAGAAAGAAAGAAAGAAAGAAAGAAAGAAAGAAAGAAAGAGAAAAAGACAAACTAAGGATCTATACAAAATGAAAAAAAAATCTCAGTTATGATGAATAAAAGAATGGCCTTCAAAGGAGCAGTGAAAGGCCTTCTTGGTTTGATGATCATGTTCCCTGCATTGATTGATTGTGGTGACGGTTTCATGGGCATATGCACATGATAAAACGTATCAAATTGTATTTAAATATGCAAAATTTGTGGTCTATTAATCATACCTCAGTGATGTGAAAAACAGTTTTAGAGGTTTGTTCCTTGCAATTTTTATTTTATCCAATCTTTTCTTTTTTCTTATTAACTAATTAAAAGACTAGGACACCAAAATGTATACATAATAGAGTTATCATTTTGGAATACTTGTTCTGTCTCTTATCCTATATTCAATAAGTTTATGACCTTAATTTCATTTTATTCTCACAATTACTTTATTTAAACCAATTTTACATATATATGTAGGAGTTTTTTTAAATTAACCATCCTAACAGAGTTTCTAATTTCCAAATCAGTAGTTGTTCTTTTTTTTTTTACTTTTACCTCTGATTTTCAGTTTTTATACCTACACACACACACACACACACACACACACACACAAAACACAGAGTAAGTGGCTGAGGTCTCGCCTCTGATATCATCACAACAGTTTAGAATGGAACTCTGTCATCTTGTCTTCAAATCTCTTAACCAAATTATATCTATATCTACACCCTACATTTGTGTCCTTTCTAATTAAGAAAGCATATATTTATTTGGAAAACCAATTCCTCCTTCCACTGTTCTTCTGCATCCCACCCAATATCATTCTGTTTTTTTGTTTTGTTTTGTTTTGTTTTGTTTTTAACAGATGTGTCTCTTTTAGTTCTTGCCTCAACCTTTCCCCAACTTAATTTCTCCAACTCTTTTCCTGGATCTCCTTTATTAATGTGAAATATAGTCTAATACACTGAAAATAAATAATCTTCTTTCAGTTTCACATTTACCTGAAGTACTGCTCATAATTTTTTCTCAAATTATTACAACAAATAACAATCCTTTTTTTGAATTATTGCTGTACTACTCATTTTTCCTTATTTTTTCAGCACTCTTCTGCTCCTGTGTCGTAATAGAGTCCTCCTCCATCAAACCTTAGAACTGCTCTGGTCTAGATTATCAGTGACTTTATATTATCAAATTCACAGGTCAGTTTATCACCTTACTCTTCTCTCTCTCAACAACATTTTGCTGTTACCTCTTTGAAATATTTTGCTTGGCTGTCATGACAAAAGTGTCCTACTCTCACACATCTAATCTATCTTAGGCTCATTTTTTAACTCCTTTTACTCTTCGTCACTTGTACTTTTTATAAAAAATGGCCTTTTAAATTTCTATCTCTATATTCTCTCCTGAAGGGATATTCTTTAAGTCCTGGTTGTGAAATTCAATCTTTATGCTAATAGCACTAACAACATTGTGTTCAGAATGACTCAGTTTTTGGCCACGAGATCAGACGTACAACTTCCTACTTAACATTTATAATTGAATGTCATATAGGCATTTTAAATTTAACAAGTCCGAAACAGAACTTTTTATTATCATTAACTAACCTTTTCCTCTAACTTCCTTCATGTGTTTGTTCTCAAAGAGTCTTTAGTTCTCTAAATTACATCACCAACTAGTTAGGGTTCAACCCTCAAAATTCAGTGAGAAGTTTGATTCCTACTCATATCCAGTGCGTCAGTACTTCTGTATAATTTTGCTTTCTAATATACTGCTCTTTATTTCTTCTATCAATGACCTTATTTTTCAGCCTAACTATAGTGGCAATCTAGTTTTTTTTTCTATTTTAAAAAATAAATTGTATTAGTTCATTGTAGACATACATAATGATAATATTCATCATAGAAAATTTGTATCTGTACATGATACATCTTCCTTCTTTTTTTCCCATTCCCCTTTCTTCCCTTCAACCTGTCTTCTTCTCCTTATTTACAAAAGCTTTCTTTTCAATGTTTCCTTTATTCTTTTTTTCTTTTTCCCTCCTTCCTTCCCCTCACCCCTCTACCTTGATTCCTTCCCATTTGAATATTTTCTTCCTATTTCCCATTATCAATTAACCATTTTGCTCCTGATTTACACTTTTGGTTTCTCACATCAGAGAAGCAAAGCAATATTTAAACATGTGCATCTAATTTATTTCATTTAAGAGTGTGGTTTTAAAATGCATGCATTTACCTTGAAATGTCTCAAGCAACAATCTTTCTCCTGACCTCTTGTGTTTAACTTCTAACCTTCATAAAGGTTTTATTTTTTTACCCAATAGATGGTGATCTTTTAAACTAAAATACCCATAAGGATATGCTGCTATGAACAGCATCAAGGAATTTCCTCAGATCCTCTATATTAACTCTCTCTCTCTGCAAGAAAAATAAATTTCATTCACAGGAATGTGTCTCAGTTTCTATGTTGTGCAATAGATAAATTTACAATGAAAGCCAAATCACTGTCTATCATTTAACCGTAATTTACTTGCTCTGTGGTACATTCAAATTTTGAGAATAGTATTTGTTGTGCATGTTTATTTTTTGCATGTTTTCTTATACAATTTATATACATTAAGCTATGTAATTCAAAAAATCTTTCCATGTAAATAAAGAACCTCTCTCAGGAAAGACATCAGACTTTTTAAGAGCTCTTTAGTAAATCAAAGTCCTTAATGTACCCAACAACACATTCGTCTTTGTATCTCCCAATTACTAATTTTACTGCCTCATTTTGAATATATTTTCAGTATAGTTATTTAAAATCTGGTAACAGGCATGAACTGACAGAATGGAAAGAAAAGTAACCTATATTCCTAATATCTTTTATTCATATCTTTTCTTCTAAAAATCTATGGTTTGGTTTTGGTTATGGTGTTTTTATTTTAAACTTGTTTTTTAATCTTGTCTCTAAATTAGAGTAATATTTCCTTTCATTTTAAATTGAAAATTTTACACTTTTTTTGAATCATAAAAAGGTATATGTTCTGGATTTTTGCTGCAAACAAAATATTACCCAAGAAATACTGGTTTGTATTTGTGCTTTTTAAAAGAATTTTTAGCAGTAACTGGACCTAAACTGAAATACATTTCTCTGATGACAAAACAAAAGTTAAATTATAGAATTTGCTATGTCCTATTGAAATGTACAAGCAACATTTTTGAAAGAGAAGCTAGTGTGGGAAATAAGTGCACCTTGTTCTTGATCTCTATTCTTCTCTTTTATTTCTGTAACATAGTCTTACTAGGGCACTTAAAGGAACACCTACCATATCAAAATAGGGAAAAAGCTTTTGCCTAGGTTAAATGATCACAAAAATTAATGGACAGGCTTTCAAATCATAAAACTTTCTATTGCTGTGTAAATGTTCTGAAATTATTATTCACAAGGGAAAATATTTACGCCTGCCTCCCTTGTATAATGCTTTTACATATTTGAAATGCCTTAACAATTTTTCTTAACTTGTATATATGCCTATCCCACAATAAATTTCTCAAGATCAAGGGAACTGTTATCTAGGACATAGGAAAGTGTATTATGAACACTTAATATGTAAGTAGTGAATTAATTATAAAAAGATACTGTGTTTTCATTTCTTATGCTTTTCCTCCTGCAGGAAATTTGTGCTGTGATATGTGTGACTTTCTTGTCATCAGTATTACCAGTTATGAAGACTAGGAAATTAGATTGAGTTGTTCAGAAGACCAGTAGGATTGTATTCATGTTGTCAGTTTCTGCCATATTCCAATGTAGGTAAATATTAATTGTTAAATAAGGTTAGAGATCGTATCCAGTATGATAAATACATTTATAACATAGCTATGTGTTAACAGATTGAGATCTGAAAAATACATGAACACGATTGTTAAAGGAAAATGAGACATTTTAAATTAAATTTCTGAGGAACATAGACTATAGATACAAGCTCATTTCTATCACTTAGCTATGAAGAGACAATATTAAAGATGAAAACTTTAATATACCTAACAAGAGAATGTGTAATCATAGCTATATCAGAGTTGAGACCTGAACATATATTTTATATATATTTTATGAAATATTTCAATACTAATGATTGTTAGAGGCTTTTGTGCTGAGAGAAGAATGGGTAGATAACAAATAGAATTTGTTACTATCTCTGGATGTATGCATATCACTTAAGGGTGCACACAATCATAATAAGTTTAATAAAGAGACTTGAATATTAAATAGAATGATGTTATAAAGTTGCATTAAAAGCAGGGTAATGAATAATGTATTATATGTACACACCCACATATTATCTTGCATGCAAAGAAAGAAATACTATAAAATGTCAATAGTTGTGATTTGTTTTATGAAGTGGAAGAGATTGGATCATCAGAAAATTTTCATCCCATTGCGGTTTTCTATATATTTAGTGTATTAAAACTATAAAATTAAGCATAGTTACAATGAGAAAAAACAAGTTATTCATAAGCAAAGAATGTCATACCACTAATATATTACAAAAAATTTACTGTGACAAAATATAAGACAAATAAATTCTTTTAAATAAACTTTACTAAGTGGCTATCACATACCAGAATGGTAGAGGTAGTGATTTCAGGTGCATGGCTATATTTATTCATATGTGGTGATTTATACGGTTCATGAAACTCACAGTTCAGTGGAGAATAACACAAAAATATATATCTATTATTTTAAAGCCATGCTCTCCAATCAATACTCATTCGTTTAGATACCTAGAAGCATGAAAAAAATATATTGAAAACCCACTGCACTGTTGAATTCTGTGGTTGGGTTAGCAGTCATTAAAGGACCAAAGCCAAATGACAGTCAAACATTCTGTATTTTCAGTTTCCAGAGTCACCTTCATGCCATCTCCAGCAACTATTTGTCTTTAAAGGCAAACCTAAATAGGATTTTTTTTTTAGTAATGCAAGAATCACTTGTTTCTGTGCCAGTCATGGTGGAGTAGAAGCAAGAGAAAAGGAGAAAAACGCTTATTGCACATTTTATTTTCTTTTGGAATACTTTAAAACGTTAAAACGATGCAAGTGTAATACAAATTTTTTTTTTCCTCTGAATGACTTTAGAGTCTATGGTCAATACTCTGCCCAATTATTTCAAATTAAAGTATGTGTTATCAACCAACAAGTCTTTTATAGAACCACAAGCAAACATCGCAATTAAGAAATTGACATAAGCAGGCTTTTGCTGCCTCCAGAGACCTCATTTAGTTAAGAATTGCCCCATTATGAAAGCTAAGGGATCCAATACGGATTCGTGCTTTGCATTTAGTTGTCATTTTTAAAATTTGGAATTCTTCATCAGTCTTTCTCTGATTTTCATTGTCTTAACAGTTTATGGAGATTAGGGGTTAGATGTTCTATAGAGTGTTGCTGCATTGGTTTTTGAGTCACATTGCCCATTTCAGTGTACACAGAAACAATGTTTTGCTCTCGTTCCACATCCTCTAAGGTGGTAAACAGTTTTTTTAAAAACTTTATTTTTTAAGATAGGGTTTGCCAAGGCTGTCCTTGAACTCACGCACCTCATGCCTCAGTTTCTCTGGTAGCTGAGATTAAAAGCATGGGTTATTGCATCTGATAGATTAATTTAAACCACTAATACTGTATCGATTAACATTATCAAACTATCATCTGATTAAAGTGTTTGATGTTAGGTTTTTCTAGTTCTTTTTATTTCTTTTAGGCCATGCTACTATATTCCAGGATACTTCTGTCTCCAAGTTATACATATATCAGGAGCACAAAGTACAGGAATACTTAACTTGCATAATGGATTTGGGAACTTAATTGTTCACGTAGGATAGAAGAGGGGAAGAAAGAAAACCTGACTGCTATAAACATGTAATCTGATAGTATGCTCATAAAACAAAAATGGAGACAAGTTTAATCAAAAGTGCTTCAGGGTTTTTCTTCCCCCCTCTTAGAAGAAAATGAGGACAGGCACAAATGGAAGCTTCAACTGCATTTCCTCTCAGTCTGCTGATCACATGGCCGCTTGTGCCTGAGTATGCCAGCCTCCCCTGTGAAAGTGAGGGTGTGGGTGCTGGGAGGGCTCCACCTTAACATGTGTAGTAGCAGGCTTAGCACAGTTTCTCTGATCATCTCAGAGCTTAAATCAAGTGCATGAAAAAAAAAAATACGTATGCACTAAGCTGTGGAATAACCTTTGTTTTTAAAATCAATTTCCCCCTGTCCTTTCACTAAAAAGATATTTGATGCATTTAGGATGCTTTAATTATGAAATGGAGACATCAGACTTTTGAGAAGAATTTTGCTAAATATAGCTCTTAATGGGTCAGACAAAAATAATAAAAAATCTTTTTTATCAAATTTTCAGACCGAATATTTTTGGGTTTCAGATTGATTAGTTTGTTTTATAAAGAAATATGGGAAGCACAGTCAAAATATGGTGAATGTTTAATTTTAAAAAATATTACAGTAAAAGACACATTGTCTTGAATCCCCCTCAAGATACCCTTCCTTTGAACACGCTTGCCCTGTCCTTCTTGCTGCATTCTGAAGCAATTCTGGAATTCCTCTTTCCTGAGAACTTTTAATTATGCTTTTGTGTCTACCTCAATGCCATGAATTAATTCAAAATGTTTAGTTTTCATGATTTGGGGGAAAGACCAGAAGTTATAAGGTGTTAGTTCAGGTGAACAAAGTGGATAAGGACTCACCATGATGCTTTCATATCCTTGTCTTTCCATTGGATAACACTCAAAATCAGCATGCACTACAGTCTTAATAGAACTTCATGAAGACAATCATCTAGAACTGCTGTGGAAAGTGGTATTATCAATGAGAGAAGTATTTTGTAGTGAGAGGGGTATTTTGAGTGGGATCAGTGGCAATGTCATTACTGCACTACTTTTTTTATTTAAACTTTTATTGTCTATTTTGATCACACCATGTATATGCAAGAAGCACAAAAAAGTCACATAATTTTCCACCTTGAAATAAATTTTAAAAATATTATTAATATACTTTCCAAACATCCACATGCACACAAATCTAAGAATTGTAATAAACTTTTAATCTGCATGTACTCTTTGATAAGTTGTCTTTTTTTTTACTTTGCAACATATTGTGGAATATTTATTTTCCAATTAAATATTATCTTACAAAAAGATCTTTTGTTTCCATAAAATTCCATTTGACACCAGTATCACCATTTATTTAATTAAATATCTCTTTGGGGGATTGTATATCAGTTTTTATGAAAAGGCAAAAATAAATGTTCCAGCAAAATTTTTCCATACTTTAATTTTTTCCTTAAATAATCTGTTGAAAGTAAGGTCAAGACGAAAAAAGTTAAGTTCAAATTTTCCTGCAGAAAATCTAAAGTAACATAGAATTTCACTTGCTCATGTGGTTGGATATACGATTCCCCTCCTTCACTACTGAATTTCCATAATACAGAATCTTTAAGAACTCTAAGTATGTTTACCAAATTGATAAATGGAAGTGGCATACCACTTTAATGCACATTGTTATTATGGAACCAGAGATGTCTTTCAAATGGTTAATGGCTATGTGATCTTCTTCCTCTGGAAATTATTTGTGGATATTATTTCAATATGCATTGTTAAAGGCTTAATCAGCCAAAGAGCACCAAATACAAATGTGAAGTCTATCAGCTTCAAATTTATTGATTTGATGCAGTAAGGGAGGGCACGCCAAGCTGTGCAATGCTCCATGATGGGAAAGAGTAAGGAAACACCTCTGTAAGATTTTCTTTTTTACTGAATGATTCTGAAAAAATATTCGAGGAAAGAGGTTTTTAATTCTGATTCAGTTACTGCTTCTAGATAGGATCGGGAGAATGCAGGATTAACTAAATTCGAGTACTGTTAAGAATTGAAATGTTAGCCGGGCATGGTGGCACAGGCCTTTAATCCCAGCACTCAGGAGGCTGAGGCAGGAGGATCGTTGTGGGTTCAAGACCAGCCTGGGCTACAAATTGAGATCAAGGCCAGTCTGAAATGCATAGCGAGACCCTGTCTCACAAGATAGGACCGGGGACTTAGCTCAGCGGCGTAAGTGCCTATCTGGCAGGTGTGAGGTTGTGAGTTCGATCTCCGATATCAAAAGGAAATAAATGAATCGAAACGTTTAAGCAGTCACGTGTCCCAAGTAACAAACGAAGAGCAAAACCTTCTGGGGTTATCACTGGTAGCGCACAGAAGTCCTGTGAAGAAGAGTTTGTTGCGACATTTAATTCAGTGGTCTTGGGGATACACCATGTCCCATAATTTTCCGGACTAGTTTTGCACGCAGTCTTCCATTTTGCCTAATGAATGACAGCCTGTTTTCTTCCTTTCGTAATCCAGCTGGTATTCATTCGTGCAGTTCTCAATTTATATTTTCAGAATAGTGTTAAGAATAGCTTAGGTGAGCCGGGCGTGGCAGCGCACGCCTTTAATTCCAGCACTCAGGAGGCTGAGGTAGGCGGAGCATTGTGAGCTCGAGGCGAGCTTGGGTTACAACGCGAGCGCAAGACCGTCCTGAGCTACATAATGCGACCCTACCTCAAAAAACAAACAAACAAACAAAAAAAACCAAACAAACAAAAAACAAAACAAACTAGGGCCGGGAGTTCGGCTCAGTGGCTTAAGCGCCTGCCTTGGCAGGTGCGAGGTTGTGAGTTGGATCCTTGGTGCCACAAAAAAAAAAAAAAAAAAAAAAAAAAAAAAGCTTAGGTGATACACATTATTGGTTAATAGCATAGAGTATTCAATTACACATTCTTTCACGAGAGGCTTGGCATGTCTTTTTGCCGATGGCATAACTTGAGACAAGGTATTTAACTTTAGTCTTTTTTTCTCTCCTTTTAGGGTACCGAGGATTAAACTCAGAGCGTTCTCATCGAAATACATCAGCAGCCATTTTGTCATTGTTGTTTTGTTTTGTTTTTTTCAGTACTGGAAATTGCCTTTTAAAATATTTTTAGATTATGAAACAGGGTCCGGTTAAGTGGCTTAGGTGTCCAAGTTAACTTGTGCTGCTCTTGCCTCAGAACCAGAGAATGTTGATATTATAAACTGAGCCATACCTAACTTTTACTATGGTATAGTGTCTGTAGAAGCAGCAGTAGTATTTCATGGAATTACTGAAAATATTAATGCACTCATCAGAATTCTAACATAACAACTCAACAAACAGAAACTAAAACCGTTTTTAATCGATTTAATCGGTTTTAATCAGAGTTTTCCATGGGCTAATTGGTGGAAAACAATGAAAATAATAGGATGTATGTACTTTGAGAACTGAAGCATATGAGATACTACGGATGCCGTTAATGACTATTTTATGAAATGTCAAGTTGCTTTTGAAGCAATCCTAGTTATTTAAAAGGTAAAGAAGAACAAGCTTATGTAGGTTTAGATAATAATATAGGCAGAATTATTTTGATCCAACATAGAAAAATGAAGATTGTTGAGCATTCAGTGCAGATACAGCAGCCTATGAGGCTATGGCTCCTATTGAAGAGCAAGGATATGCCATTTCCAGAATGTTCTCTAGAGGAAGAATAAGGTCTGCTTTAATACCTCTTATTGTAATTTAATGAGCCAAAAGGCCAACACAAAACTGAGAAAGGAATTATTTCCAGAACACATTAAGAAACACAGGAATACAAGACGTGAAGAAGGTTGGGGTGGGAGCTCAAATGTTAATCATAAATTTAGAAAAGCAAAACATCTTGGAATAGGAATACAGATCCATTATGAAAAGGAGGAGAAATAAAATACCAAGTATAGATAGACTCAGGAAAAATAATGAAAGGAAGAAGGATTAAAACTAGATGTAATTAAATATATCACATAAATACTTCAGCTGCTATACACATGGCAATACAGGAATCCTTTATTTAGGCTTTGATATTGTGAGTTGTTGAAGAAATTGTGTTCTCTGTGTTAGGGATGATATTATAAAATCCAATCAGTAAAACCAATGGAAGACAACTGAAGAAGTTCTAGAAAAGATTCCTTGTATTAGCAAATAGCAGGTATTTTTGCTGTCATTCACACCCATGACCGTGGACCATGAGAGACCCTGACATCTACACAGCAAATCACTGAGGAAACCAAGTTGACAGATCCAACAGCCAACCTGCTATCTTCAAGTAACCAGGACGCACTGACTCATTTCCAAATGAGCGGAGTTTAGAAGACATTAGAGAAGTTTTAGATAAAAGAGGAAGCAGATAAATAAAATTTAGATGCATTTAGTGATCTATTCAATAACTGGGCAATTCACAGGAAAAAAAAACATTTAAATAGAAACTGTTTCATGAATGTATGTTATCAGGGCAACATCACCCTGGACTGGCTTTTTCAATAAGTACTATTTTTAAAATTGAATGGGTTAACCTTTCTTAACAGTGAGTCATTGGCAGAACTAAATTTAGCTAAATCCAGGCCATGAACACCCACTTTCATATTGCCTCTCTAAATGCATTGTAGGGAAGAAATTATGTTCTTGTTTTGAAGCCTCAATTTTATCCATTTTGTTTTACTTGATACTTTTTAGGAATAGAGCTAATAATAAATTGAAAAGAAGAAAAAACAGCCCTTGCTAAGAATGTAGAACTCCTGAATCAGTTTCATTGGAAAAATTCTGGAACTGCCCTTTTGTTGTGATGTCATATTATTTTGTTATATTATTTGTAGCCTCACATTATTCTGAACATTTCTCCTTTCTCAATCTGAACTTTGAATTACTATTGCCAGCATTAATTGCCTTGAGCAGCCATGGAACAACTGTTCAAACCATATTTGCAGATTTCTGAAAGTTTTCATCATGCTATTTTCAAATTATTTGTAGGCTAGTATTTGGTAAATATATCTTAGTGACAGACAAAATAAATAACTGTGCATCTATAGATGTTTATACACACAAATAGATAGAGATGATAGAGAAGAAAGAGATGATAGAGAGAGAGGTAGAGGTAGAGATAGAGATAGAGATATAATGGTTTATACATATTAAAAAAGTTTAGAGTACATTTGGTACCAATAAAATTTACTACTTTCTAATAACAGAATTCTGTATCATCAATTAACATATTAAAATACCTTGATCTATGAAAATTTAATTTCATTACAATAAAGTATAATCCACTTAATCCCCCCAAAATTATTTATTAGATTCTCACATCTGTGACTTAAAAAGTTGTAATTTAAATTCCTTTAATTTTCTTAAAGCAAGATCTAAATATTTGTGTAGGTGCTATATATCTGACTTCATTTTGAAAGCATTATAACTTATTATGCAAAGTAGGACATTCAAAGTATTGGGCTCTTCAGATTGCAAAAATGATATAAATTTTTACTTAGATTTGGGATAGAATTTCTCTCCTATGGGACAAAAATATAAGGAACCAAAACAATAATAATGTTTAATAAATAAAAAAATATATTTAGCTCATTGATTCTTCTGTAATAAACTTGCATGTCATTGACTAAGATTGAAGATATATATGAAAAATAGTTGCTAAATTCCATTATGTTTACAGTGCATGTAGGAATAAGGAATTGCTTCATAGACACTTAGCAGTGTTATGTTTATAAGAATTGTTATTTATTTTTCTTCCATCTTTTTTTTTTCTTTTATTGGTATCGGGAATCAAGCTCAGGACGTTACCCTTGCCAGGCAGGCACTTGTGCCTCTGAGCTATATCCCAGACTCTTATTTAGTTTTTCCATATTCAATAAAATTTCCCAAAGAAATAGAATTATATCCTAAAATGGTAATATAATTTTAAAAAGTAAAATTTTGTATCAATATTAATACAAAAACATTTCAACATGAAATGGAACTATAATCTATACAGAAGTGTAAGTATCCAGTTCTTAGCCAGATTTCTCTAAATTCTTGTGAGATATAATTTCAACTCCATTTCTTTCATTCTCTGAAACATTATTTTTGCACCTTAAATATTTATATCTGCACTCTTTGACTCTAGAAGAGATCATTTATAGTTCCTAAAGAGAACTGAGAGCAAATGCTAATAACTAGGATTTAATCAATGCATGAAGAAACTAAAAGGCCAATAATTCATTAATTTGTTCAATACATTTTGCTAGCAAGTGACAGAAATGAGATTCCTACTCAGGTTGCTCTGACTTTTAAAGCTATTTTTTTTTTTTTACTCCAATCATTAGTTCTCAAGATTTTTACTATATAGGTCTCTACTTTATCATTAAAAACTTCCAGGTACCAACATAGGATAATTTAGAGATTAAGTAGTTGGCTCTGGCATTAGGTTTTCTGGATTTGAATATCAGCTTGTCCAATCAATAGCCACACCACACTTAAGTGCATTATTTACACTGTGACTCCCTTTTTGGAGTCTCAAAAAAGGGAAACTATAACCTATTTTTATCAACAGGCGTGACTACGATAATTTATGATAAATGACTAGTAAACCAGGCTTTTCCTTAGGAACCAGTGCACCATGCTTGGTATATCTCATGAGTTCTTGTATGCTTGTTGTATCACATGAGTCCTTTTACAACATTTTTGCAGAAGATAAAAAATATCCGCCCCTTTATTTTATTTCCACTACAATAAGAAATTTAGAAATAAGAAATTAATAATAAATTCGTGTTCTAGTTAATTTCTTTATTGATATTTTACTTTTAGTTTTCTTGTAATAAAGAGCTCCTTCCATTGTTTCTCAGTTAATTTTATCCAACATAGTTCATTTACCCAGTGTATTCGCAAACTGCTTCTACCATAAATGATCCTACTTTGCCTGGGTTACTTCAGGCAGGAAAAAGGTATCTTTTGTATTTGACTGACAATTGAATGCTATGGTTTATATACTGGCTTTGAGAAAATTTTCTGTGTGGTAGTAATGCCTGGAGTTACATAATTTTGCAAAAGTTGAGTATCTATTCAAGTACCTACGTCAAAATAGTGCCTTTGTTTCCCCCAGAGACTGAGTTCCCCTGAGAGTCTACTTTCTCTTCCATCTTTATGCATAACTCCAATTTTATTTGAAATTCTGTGCACCATTGAGGAATTGCATTTGTATTTATTCCTTTAAAAAACAGAAAAAGAAATAAACAAAAACCACTTCCAGAAGGGCAGAACTGTCTTGACTCTTGCCATTTCTCCTTTTAAAGAAAACGTGATTTTTTTGCAATGCTTACTATAAACTGTTTTGCCTAGTGAAGCTTACAAAATATGTTAATACTTATAGGCACAATAGGAATCGTAATTTTAACATAATTTTCTTGTCTCTGCTCATGGTCGACTAATGCTTCTATGTGACAAAAACCCCTGCTATATGAACTTTACCTGGATATCTCAAGCAAATGTGAAATAATGATTCTACAGTATACCTCTAAAGGTTATTATTTTTGCATATTACTGACTAAATTTATATTACAGTAACTATGAGACAGAAAACAAACACATGGTATAGAAACGAGTTACAGTGCAATTTTTTTCATTATGAATATTTAGAGACTAGCTTTTTCATGAATGGTACTACAGAAATTTTGAATTTAAACAAAATCTCATCTTAAATTCTTTCTTGAGCAATATGAAAGTTGTGAGAAAAGTTGTCATGGATAATAAAAATGTTCTGTTTGTTGTTTAATAAATATGTCTGCCTTTTACTTGATGATCATAGTACATAAAAGCAAATTAATGATTGTACCAGCTATTTTCTTTTTTCTTTTTTTTTTTTTTTTTTTTTTTTTTTTTTTTTTTTTTTTTTTTTTTTTTTTTTTTTTTTTTTTTTTTTTTTTTTTTTTTTTTTTTTTTTGCGGCCCTGGGGATTGAATTCACAACCTCATGGCCTCTAGACAGGCACTTAAGCCACTGAGCCAAACTCCCAACCCTACTTTTTTGAGGCAGGGTCGCACTACGTAGCTCAGGCCAGACTTGCACTTGAGTTTTAGCCCAAGCCGGCCTCAAACTCACAATGTTCCTCCTACCTCAGACTCCACCTGTTTTCTTCTTTAAATGACCACATTTTTGCCATTTAATCTGACAGTTTATGTAATTACGTATTTTGCACTTTGTTGCTAAAAAGCATAACCTGAAAAACATATATTTATAAGGTTGAAATCCAGGTAACCTGCCTTTGTCTCTAAGTTTCATCACAGGGTCATAAATGTACAACGAGAATCATCTCCTTCAAGGTCAGTGTCTCCTGTCTGAAAATGAGAAATTTGGGCACCTATTTTTTTATAGAAAAATAATGTTTTATATCATAAATTTGTAACAACTTGAAAATTTTATAGTGCATAGAAAATTTACCAAATAGTTATCCTACTCTCTTTTACTCCTTTGTAAAAATTTCATTAGCACGTTTGCAGTACATGCCATTTACAATCATCTTGGGGAGTAGTTTCATATACGTACATAGTACAGCTTCTCTTTTTAATCCTTTTCCCCTTCAAGGCTCAGAAGTGAACAATGTAAAAATAAGTTGAAAAGAAGCATTTGGACATTTCTATATTCTTAACTTATCTTTAAAAACTATCGTCAGTTATACACTGAGATCTGGCCAAATGCAGATGAAAAACTGTTCGTTTTTGTACATTATACTTTCTCATCTCTCAAATTGGAAAGAAAGCAAAAATGAATGGTTTAGCTTTGGAACCAGACAGGGGTTCTCGTTCTAAACTTTGCTTGCTTTGACCTGGATCAAGTCACTTGAGTCTTGGTTGCTTCACCTGTGTTATGTGGATTATCCCTTCCTCGTGTCAGTGGCTTTTTGTTTGTTTGTTTGTTTTTTGCGGCACCGGGGATCAAACTCACAATCTCACGCCTGACAGACAGACGCTTAAGCCACTGAGCCAAACTACCATACCTAGTTTTTTTTGAGGCAGGTTCGCACTATGTAGCTCAGGTCAATCTTGCGCTCGCGTTGTAGCCCAACCCGGACCTCGAACTCACAACGCTCCGCCTACCTCAGCCTCCCAAGTGCTGGGATTAAAGGCATGTGCCACCACACCTGGCTCTCAGTGTTTTGAGGAGAAGTTGAAGTAATGTATAAAAACTTCTTGCCGATGTTGAAATGAATGGCCATCTCCATACTACTTCATTTACTTCTGGGTTTTCTCAGAGCAGAAATGTTACATTGTAATGAAGTTCAAGAGTTTCTACTGATACTCTTCATGTCTAAGTCCCTGTGACAATTAAATTGAGTGGTCAACTTGATTGGCTCAAGAGCTGCTGAGGGAATTAATAAGACACATATCTGGGTGTGACTGGGTGGGTCATGGAGACAGGACTTTAGGTACTACATCTGGTCCTTGACCCTTTATGTTCTACTGTTCTGCTTCTGGCCACCATGAAGTGATAACAGTTTTCTTCTACCATGCCTTTCTACTAAGATGTTCCTGTGTTGGAGCCAGCCAATCATGGACTGAATTCTCTGAAGCATAAGGTAAACAAACTCCTCATCCTTTAAATTGTGGTTGTCAGGTACTTTTTTTAGCAATGAGAAAGCTGGACCAATGCAATACTACATTAGCTATGGGTGAAGACAAATCTTGTCTTCAAAGAGATCAAAATTTAGTGGAGATGCAGAAAATTAATCTGTCAGTAGCATGAATTGTGTGTTACAATGGAAGTGTATACAGAACACTAAGGGAACCTAGAAAATAATTAATTCTGCCAGGGAAACAGGAGGGAAAAGAGGAGACCAGCAAAAAAGTAGTAATGCACTGAGCTATACCTTGAAGAATAAGTAAGATTATTTCTTAAGGAGAAAGTTAGTGTCTTTAAAGCAGAAAAAAAAACACATTAAGAATTGCATTTCAGGTGCTTTGAGGTATAGCAGCCTGAACAGCTTGTGCCCTTGTGAAGTTCACCTGCACATCATGTCTGTCAAACATCCTGTGAAAAAAATCCAACCTGTGGCTTTTATAACTGTTGCAGTCATGACTTGAATTTCACTTTTTGACTTCACTTATTTTAAGACGTATGAAGTCAATGGACATTGAGCTTAAGACATAAGGCATGGAAATCCCAGGGTCTTTTGCACAACAAGATAGAGGAAATCTATATACACTTCATATCTTATATAAAATTATATTTTCCATATAAGCATATAAAGGATGGGAATTTTGATGTGAGTGTGGAGAGGGTGAGAGTTGGAGGAGTGCTGAAAATTTAGAAAATTTAAAAAGAAAACTTCCTCAAACTAAACTTTAACAACATAACTGCGTAAAAATTTGAAAGACAATTCTTCCTCCTTATTGCAAGACTTAATGATTAGAAAATTCTCTCAGGTTTTCACAAAGAACTATTTTATTTTGAATATATATGGTTAGATATTACAGTAGAATTTGTATTTGCATATAACTTCAGTGTTCTGGAAGAAAGGAAAGGAGACTTAGCATAAGAGGAGACATTCAAAGGAAACTTTATTAAAACATTTTGTTTACTATTTCTTCAATAAAATATCAAAACAGAGCAAATTCCTGCTCCAGAATATTACACGAGAGTCAGGGATTTTAACTTCCATCTTGTCTTTGATTCAGCTCCTTGTAAATAACTCAATGATTTTGCTCAGTTTCTTGTCAAATGTAAAGACAATTTGCTTCTTGTTCAGGAAAATATGTAAGAAAACATTGATTTAGTGCCCAGGACTGAATAGGTGTCCTTCTTTGCACATGGTGGCATCTTATCTCAGTGACACTGAGGTTGCACCTAAAATATTTCTTATTATACCAAGGAGTTCTTTGCCCCTGAGATGCACCTCACATATTGATCATATGACTAAAGGAAACTTGGTATTTTTCTTAAACCAAATGCTTTATTTTCAGATGAGTATTGTTCTTTACAAAGTATTGACTATGGGAAATTATATACTCAACAATGCATCTTGTTTAGAATTCTTCACTTGTTTTCCTTTTTGGAACTTGAAATATGATTTTTATTCATATCATGAAAATAGACGAAGATCCTTTGAAATTTAAATTTAGTATAGACATTACATAGGAAAATCAATAAATTTCATTGGGAAAAATACAGTTCATTTTTAAATTAAAGAAAGGTTATAGTAAAAGATATTATAATATATTTGCCTCAAAATATTTCCTATAACTTTGAACACATTTATCACCTTATTCTTACAACTTTCTAAACCAATTCTGAAAGTCCTCTTTCACGAATGTTCTTTGGGCTGTTGTAGCTGCCTCAATGTCCTCAATTAATTGAAAAGTTCTACCTTTCACAGTCATTTTGACTTTGAGGAAGAGTCAGAAGTCACACAGTATTAGATCCAGTAAATAAGGGAGATAAGTACACATCATATTCTTTTCAATTTTATTAGTATATGTTTGCAGTACATGTAGTTTATACTCCTCTTGGCGAGTGGGTATCTGTAAATACTATGGCTTGTTTCTTTTTTTATGCCCGTTTCTTCCTCTCACTTTCTCCTTTCCTCTTCCTCCAATTCCCCTAACCTGATTTTCATTCTTGTTTATTTTCTTAATCTTACCTCCTGTTGCAGCATATAATGATTGCATTAACTGAAATTCATAGGTTCCTCTACATGTCATATCTTCATTCTGCTTATTTCCTCTTGTCTTTTTCCTCACCCCTCACACTTGTCCCCTTGGACAACTTTTCTATTGCGAGAGATGCATCCTCTTGTCCCCTTTTACTGCTTTTATTATTGTTTTTGTTTGCGCTTTGCTTCATTAAGTGAGACATACCATATGATATTTAAGTTTGTGTGTCTAATTTATTTCAGTCAACATTATGTTTTCCAAATGCTTCAATTTTCCTACAAATGTGTCAAAATTGTCATTCTTTATGGTGGAGGAGTGTTCCATTTATATATAGGTACCACATTTTCTTTATCCAGTGATCTGCTGATGGGTATACAAGTTGCTTCTAAGATTCAGTTATTAAGAATTTTGGTGTATAAGCATTGATATGCAAGAATCACTAAAGTGATGATGACTTAAGCTCTTTGGGGCAGATACCTAGCAGCCAGATAGCTGGGTCATATGGAATTTCTAATTTCAGTTCTTTGGGAGAGCTCTGCTGGGGACCACAAATTATAAATTGAGTCTAGAAGACATCTGAGGTTGCCCTTGTCCTGTCCTCTGAATCAGATTAGAATGTAGAAACTCCCTGTTTTCTTCTTGTCACAGTTGAAAGCTCTAGGGCTAGTGATGCTGTGGGGTTCACAGGAAAAGAGAAGATCTGCTGAGGACAATAAGGCACCAGGGGAATTTTCCCCTGATTCCATCACCTGTCTCATCCTTGCATGGGTATATTGCTCTTCTTATTAGCCCACCATGGTCACCATTACTGTTTCCAGAAACAGTCATTGCCCTTCCTGCATTATCCTTGATGCAGATGTAATCAATAAATATCAAGGTTCTGGCTGCCTTGTTACCTTTTGTTCCCTGAGAATAACTGATCATTCCAGATTCATGCTGCACCACTATTTAACTCTTGCTCTTTCTTCCTGCCATGCACCCTAACACTTGGTAGGATATTGGAACCTACCAAAGAGGTCTCCGATAGATCTCCATATTGATTGCTATAATGGTTGAACTAGTTTACATTCCCTCTAACAATGAAGGAGGGTTCCTTTTTCACCACAGCCATGCCCGCATTTGTTATTGTTTGATTTCTTAATGATTGCCACTCTTTCCAGAGTAAGCTGGAATATTAGCATTGCTTTAATTTGCATTTCTGTAATAGTTGGAGATTGGAACCTACTGAAGATGTTGAACATTTTTTTATATATTTGTTGACCCCTTGTATTTTTTCCTTTGTGAACTTTCTGTTCATTTTTCATGTCCATTACTTGACTGAGTCTTTATTTTTGAGTCATTTAAATTTTGAGTTCTCTATATAGTCTAGACACTAGTCTTCTTTCTGAAGAGCAGTTCACAAATTGTTTTCCCATTCTGCAGGTTGTTTCTTCACTCCACAAACTGGTTATTTTGCTGTAGAAGCTTTTTAGTCTAATATAACCCCACTTGTTGATTCTTGTCATTTTTTGTGCAACTGAGGTTCTGTTTAAAAAATCCCTTTCACATCTATGCCATGTTTTACCTAGTTTTTCTTCTGATGAATTTATTTTTTCATTTTAAAAAAGCAAAACAGAAAAAAAGGTAGAAGTACTACAGAATTTCAAAAAAAAAGTAAGAAATCCATACTAGTCAATATGTTACATATTGTTATCTTAGAAGTAGTTGTTCAAGTTATGAGATCTAGGCGTAAAAAATGACCAAGCAATCAGACAATGACAACACAAACTATTCTTTCTGATTAACTAACAGTGAATTAGTAGTATGGTTATCTATTTTACATACTTATACATACATACAGTTATATGTGTGTATCTACAAATATATAATCTCTTCCTTACTCTCATTTCTCCTTTCCCCTATCCCAGCTGTTCTTTAATTTTGAGCACTTTCTTTCCCTTTCCTTGTTACAATATCTATTGTACATTTTGGACCTTATTACTCTTTCAGTTTTTTTAAATGTTACTTATTTTTTACATTAGGGAGATATTTACAAATGTGAGTCTGATTTATTTCACTTATAGGTATAGTCTCAAGTTGCCTTCATTTACCTATAAAAGTCTCAAGATCATCCTTTTTTATATCTAAGTAATATCCCATTGTATAAAAACACCACATCATGTACACCCATTCTGCAGTTGATGGACATTTTGGTTGTTTCCAAGATTTACTTATTACAAATTGTGCTGCTATAAGCATAGGTGCATATAGATTGCTGTGATATAACACTTCCAAATTTTCTGGGAAAATACCCAGAAGGGGAAGAGCTGGATTGAAAGGGATTTTCAATCCCAGTTTTTTTGAGGAATCTCCATACTGATTTCCACATTGGTTGCACCAGTCTACACTCCTACCAACAGTGGAGAAATGTTCCTTTATCCCCACAGACCCATCAACATTTGTCATCAGTTGATTTCTTGATGGCAGCCATTCTTTCTGGAGTGAGATGGAATCTCCATGTTGTTTTAATTTGCATTTTTCAAATGACCAATGATGTTGAGAATTTCTTCATGTATTTATTTGTCATTTATATTTCTTCATCTGAGAAGTGTGTGTTCATCTCAGATGCCCATTTTTGGATTGGGTCTTTGAATTTGGGGGCCCTGATGTTTTTCAGTTCTTTATATGTTCTGGATATAAGTCCTTTGTCTGAGGGACTTTTGGCTAAAATTCTTTCCCATTCTGTGGGCTTTCTGTTCACTTTATTGGAGATTTTTTTGAAGTGCAAAAGTTTTTAATAAAATGAGATCCTAGCTGCTGATTCTTTGAAGTACTTCCCATTTAGTTTGTGTTTTATTCATGAACTCTTTGCCTACTCCTATGTCTTCAAGATTTTTACCTATCTTGCCTTCCAGTAAATTTAGTGTTTCCGTTTTAATATTTAGATCTTTGATTCATTTTGACTTTAGTTTAGTGCATGGTGATAGACATGGGTCTAGTTTCACTCTTCAGCATGTGGAAAGCCAATTTTTCCAGCACCATTTCTTAAAGAGGCTATCTTTCTTCCAGTGAATATGTTTAGCCTCTTTGTCAAATATGAGTTAGCTAAGTGTCTTTGTGGTTGTATTTACACTTTCTAATCTGTTCCATTGATCAGCAGGTCTATTTTTTTTTGCCAGTACCATGTTGATTTTATCACGGTAGTTTTGTAGTATAATTTCAAGTCAGGGATTGAGATCCCTCCTGCCTTGATTTTGTTGCCTAGAATTGCCTTTGCTATTCTAGGTCTCCTCTGGTTCCAGATGAATTTTAGGGGTGTTTTTCTAGATCTGTAAGGTATGTTAATGGTATTTTGATTGGGATTGCATTAAATCTGTATAACAATTTTGGGAGTATGGCCATTTTCATAATGTTGGTTCTCCCTAACCAAGAGCAAGGGATAGCTTTACATTTTCTAACATCCTCTTCAGTCTCCTTTTTTAGAGTACTATAGTTTTCAGCATATAGGTCTTTTACATTCTTTGTTAGGCTGATTCCTAAGTATTTCATTTTTTTGGATACCACTGTGAAAGGTGTTATTTCCATAATTTCTCTCTCGGTGAGTTTGCTGTTTGTGTACAGGAATGCTATTGATGTTTGAGTGTTGACTTTGTATCCAGCTATGCTGCTGAATTAGTTTATTGACTCTAGTAGCTTTTTGATGGAGTTTTTAGGGTGTTCTATGTAGAGTATCATGTCATCTGCAAATAGTGATAATTTAGCTTCTTACTTTCCTATCCTTATTCCTTTTATTTCTCTCTGTTGTCTGATTGCTTTGGCTAATGTTTCCAGAACTATATTGAATAAGAGTGTTGATAGTGAACATCCTTGTCTTGTTCCTGATTTTAGAGTGAAAGTTTTCAGTTTTTGTCCATTTAGTATGATGTTGGTTGTTGGTTTGTCATAGATGGCTTTTATCAGATTGAGATAGATACCCATCTATTCCAAGTTTCTGTAAGGTTTTTATCATGAACAAGTGTTGGCCTTTATCAAAAACTTTTTCTGCATCTATTGAGATGATCATGTGATTTTTGTCTTTGGCACTATTGATGTGGTGTATTACATTTATTGATTTGTGTATGTTAAACCATCCCTGCATTCCTGGAATAAATCTCACTTGGTTATGATGCATAATCTTCTTGTCTTCTAGTAAATTTAATGGTTCTGTTGCAATTTTCAGTTCTTTGGTCCATTTTGATTGATTTTAATTTAGTATACTGCAAGAAGTAACAGACCAGATTCAGTATTCTGCAAACAGATAATCAGTATTTTCAGAACAACTTATTGAATAGGGTATCTCTCTTCCAACATATACCTTTGACCCTTTGTCAAAAATAAGATAAATGAATATGTCTGGGGATATTGCTTTACCTTCTGCTCCATTCCAATGATCTATGTACCTGTTTTTGTTCCAGTATCATGCTGGTTTTGTTATGATAGCTTTGTAATATATCTTCAAATCAGTGATTGTGACGTCCCCACCTTACCTTTATTGTCCAAAATTGCTTATGTTATTCTGGATCTCTTCTGCCTCTGCATAAATTTCAGGATTGTTTTCACTAGTTCTGTAACATATGCTGTTGATATTTGATTGGGAGTTCTTTAAATCTGTATAACAGTTTTGGGACTATGCTCATTTTGGCACTATTGGTTCTGCCTATCCAGCAGCAGGGGAGAGTTTTATCTTTCCATTTTCTGATGTCTTCTTCACTCTTTTTTCATGGTACTCCAGTATTTTGTGCCAACATGTTTATAAATATTATCTCTTTTTGATAGTTTGTTGCATTAACTAGTATGCAATGACCTTTTTTGTCTCTTCTCATGAGTTATAGCTTGAAGTTTACAATGTGTGATGTTAGAATGACTACCTCTGCATCTTTTCAGAGTCCTGATGCATGAATTACTGTTTTCCATTTGAATAGTTAAATGTTCAATCCATTTTGACTTTAGTATAGTGCTTGGTGATAGACATGGGTCTAATTTTAGTCTTTGACATGTAAAGAGCCAGTTTTTCCATCACCATTTATTAAAGAGACTTTCTTCCAATGAATGTGTTTGGCCGTTTTGTCAAAGATAAGGTGGCTGAGTATGTTTGTACAACAAATCTACTGGAAGAGACAGTACGAATCTTGAAGACATATGTATAGGCATTGAGTTCATGAACAAAACCCAAACTGCACAAGAAATATTTAAAACAATCAACAACTGGATTCTTGTCTCATCAAGAAGCTTTTGCACATCAAAAGAAGTCACTAACATTGTGTAAAGACCACACAGTGGGAAAAAATTTTAATCAATCATACCTCAGAGAAAGGACTTACATCTAGAACATATAAAGAATTGAAAAAAATCAGACTCCAAAAATTCAACAATTCAACCCAAAAGTGGCCATCTGAGATGAATACACATTTCTCAGATGAAGAAATACAAATGGCAAATAAATATATGAAAAAATGTTCAACATCACTGTGCATTTTGAGAGATACAAATTAAAACGACACTGAGATTCCATTTCACCTAGAAAGAATGGCTATCATCAAGAAATCAACTAATTGTTATTATCAACAAATTGTTTTGATGCTGGAGGGGCTGGGGGAAAAAGGAACCCTTCTCCACTGTTAGTGGGAATGCAGACTGGTGTAACCACTCTGAAAATCAGTATAGAGCTTCCTTAAATAGCTAGGATTAGAGGTCCCATTCTGTTCAGCTATTCCCCGTCTGGGTAATCTTCCTATAAGAATTGAAAATATCATACCACAGGAATATATGTGCACTTTTCCTGTGTTTATAGCAGCACAATTTGTAAGAGCTAAATCTTGAAAACAGGCCAAATACCCATCAACCATGAAACTGATAAAAAAAAAATGTGGTATTTTATACAATGGAACACTACCCGGCCATCAAGAAGGATAAACTTGAGACTTTTGTCAGTAAATGGATGTAACTTGAGACCATACTCATAAGTGAAATAAACCAGACTCACATGTATAAACACTGAATTATCTCCCTGTTGTGAGAAACTGAAAGAGTAAGTAAGGTCTAGAATGCACCATAGATATTGTGAAATGGGAAGCAATTGTTTAAAAAGAAGAAGGAACGGGGGGGGGGAATAGAAAGGAAAGCAGAGAAAAGTGAGAAAAATGTAAGTTAGTTATACTATTAGTGTCTCTTAGTTCATTGAAAAGGAAGATCCATGCTAACATCAATTGGAGAATTTTTTATATCTTGTACTTTGAGTAACAACTTTGAAAATGACAATACACAATGTATTAACTATTGTTATTCTATTATTGTGTTATGAAATTCTGTTTTATCATTTTTCAATAAAAGCAAATAAATATTGCTTTCTATCATTTAATTTTTACTCCAGGCATATCTTTTGGAATGAGATGAGTTTCTCCAGTGAAACAGATTGTTGGATTCTGATTTTGAATCAGTTGGTCAATCTGTGTCTTTAACTAGACAGTTGAGGCTGTTAACATTGAGAGATATTTTGAGATGTGTTGATTATTGATTGCCATTGCCTTCTTTATCTGTTGCTGAATCCTTTATTTTTCTTTCCCTGATACATTTCATTTCTATGTATCCATTGCCCTCACTGAGTTTTTGTTCCCTGTTTTTACCTGTGTCAGTTTCGTTATATCTGTCAAGAACATTCTCAATCACTTAACAGTTGACCTGAGCATCACAGGGGCAGCACATTTGTTTACCTATGAACTCTTCCAGAATCACTTGGCAGATATCATTTCAAACAGGCAATTCTGTTGCTGAATTAATTTGACAGAATTGTCGTTTACATATTTCCTGTTATATTAGGTGAAGATGGTTTAGTTGGTGCTTTTCTCATATAATTTTTTTATTCTAATGATTTATTTAGGTCAAAGCAAGGAATAGTAAGTCTCTGCTCCTTTTGAAGGAAAAATTCTTGCTGTAAAATTACCCCTTGGTATTACTATAACAATTCATAATTTTTGAAGGCTGTCCATTGAATCCTAAGTGACCACATATTCACTTTATGTCAACTTTTTTTTGTATCTCTTATATACTTCATGAACAATCATACATTTGTACAACTGAGGGTTGAAATAGAGGGACTATGAAGCTGTGTTTTACTGAGGCCAACAAAGGAAAACAAAGAGAATAAGTAGAATTTTATGTAAATTTTTAAAGAAGTACTGAAATGAAATGGAGATGAGGTATTCTAGGGAGGTAATGCTGCTCAAATAAGCAAGGCAGCACCAATCCTCTAGTTGGAGGTACCTAGATTACTATGTAGAAAAGAATGAAAATCATAAGAAATGTGTCATGAAGTACTATAACAGATATATGATAAGAGGATGGCCCATGCCACAGAATTCCTAATGTTAGAAATATAGGGCATTGTGACAGGCTAAACAAGACACTATCCCACATTAGAAAGAACATGAACTGAAGCACACAAGTGACTATGACTGATAAGCAGAGCACAACCAAAAGATTCAGGATGCCTTGGGCTGCAGAAGGATCTAGTCATAGATATGACTCTTAGGTGTAAGATTGCCATTCTTGGAAGACTGGCAATGATAAAGTAAAATTGGAGAATAACTAATAATGAAAAAAGGTGTCTAGACTTCAAGTCTCCTGTTTTTGTTTTTTTGTTTATTTTTTTTTTCTTTTACAGTAATAGGAATTTAACCCAGACTAACACATGCTAGGTTTATGGATTAAAAACTGGTGATCAACTTAACACCAGTTGAATTAAATCAGCATGGTGCTGAGTGTAGATGGCCCACCTGAGGACTGTTACCAGCATAAACAGAGACGTGGAGAAGAAAGGTGAGGTGTTGTGGGTTCTCCTAAGTGTTGCTGTTTTGAGCTGTTGGTTCTCCTGGAGGAGCTTGTCATTCTGGCTTCCCCAATATGAATTTGGTCATTATCATCAGGAGAGCTCGGGACCTTGTTGCTGCGAGTGGCTGTGGTTCACTTTGGGGAGCTCTGCTCCTCGCATTGAGTGTCACTCCCTGGTTCCAGAGGGAAAGATGTGTGCTGTTTAACCTCCAGGAGAAGGTTGTCATGCTGGCTTCCTGGCCTGTACTTGACTGTTCTCATAGTCAGAGGAGCTCAGGGCCTTGTTGTCACTGAGGATGACTGTGGTACTTTTCAGGGGTGTTCTGGTCCTTATTTTGAGCATCTCTTCTTTGGTCCCTTGTGGAACCCTCATCCTACTGGCATAGCTCCTTCACCTTGCTGGTGTACTTTTTAGCTTTCACCACGGACCTTTGGGCCTTCCTACTGCAGATTCATAAAACAGACTGGCATGAGTCCTTGTTGTGGGCTCTAGACCTCCAGCTGGACTTGTGGGGGGCTTTGTCATGGGCTCTGGGTCTTCAGCTGGACTCATGCAGGACATTGCTGTGGGATCCAGGCCCTTGGCTGAATATCCTGGATCTTTAGTGTTGTGGACAGATTTCCTGCACTTTCTTGTGTTTAACTCTGTGTGACCATCATAAAACAGTATTATCAATTCTGTGTTCTGTATGCAGTTGTTCTCCTTGTAACACCTGACTACAACACTAGGCAAGCATTCAATCACTGAGTTACTTTCTCAACCATTTTAAAAATTTATTTTATTTTATTTTATTTTATTTTATTTTATTTTACTGGGAATTGAACTCAGGACCTTGCTCTTGCCAGGCAGGCATTGTGCTGCTTACCAATATCCCTGGCCCTAAAATTTATTTTTAAACTGTAAGATAATGTCTCCTTACATGGTCAGAGTGGTTTTGAAATTTCAATACTTTTTCCTTAGCCTCCCAGAGCTGGAATCGCACATACATGCTAATATCCACAGCCTAGAAAAAGCCAATTTTAAGACATGGTTCTAAGGTAAAGAGATAACCAGAAGAAGACAGAGACCAAGTTATTGGGACTGTGAATGAGACCAAGCACATTACTGAAATAATGATTGATTGTCAATTTACTTAGGTTTCTTCTGTCAATGTTCAAAATTAGCTGTTGATATTAAAGTGGGTATGACACTGCAAATAAAGGTCAAGTTGAAAAGGAGGACCTTCAATAAAAAGCTGATTATTTACTATTTTCTTCTATTTTTTTTTCTGCTTTGCCCTTACCATCTTTTTATGAATATGGAGAATTGTTGTTAGTGGCTAGCAAAGTAACGAAATGGAGGAGATCAATAACTTTCCCAAATCCTTTTATTCATTCTGGTATGTAAGATTTCCTCCAACTCTAATTCCTTTTCAACACCTATTCCTGAGTATTCCATAGATATGACATTATGTGTAATAATGTTTCTACATAGTTATTGCTGTATGTATTCATGTCTAATATGATATCCATTACTATTTCTCTGTTTCTCACATCCCAGTTCTTTGAGACTTCATTTTAATCTGTTTTTGATGCACTCAGTTTTCCGATCTATTGCTCATTTTGCTTGTAGGTTTAGATTTCCAGTCTTGTCCTTGCAGTGTGTGAAGCTCTGGGGCCTCTCTACCGAGTTCAGTGCATCATTCTCAGTTCCATTGGGATGACGTCAGGCCAACCCCAGCTGCCTGGGCTCACAAACCTGTTCTTCAGGGCTACTCCAGTGTGACCAACTGATTCAACTCAGGTTTGCGCCTCAGATTCAGATAGGTTCCATAGCAATAAATGTAACTGTACCTGTTTTAAAGGAAAATTCCTATTGTTTCCTGGATTGTAATAAAGGGTTCTGGAGATCATCTTCTCACTCAAAGAACAAAGATACTTCTTAAGTAATACAAGTAATTTAGGCAATGAAAGTAGTCTTTTTATAGGCATACAGAGAAATAAAAGTTCATTTTGAAGAAAAAGAAAAGAAAAGTAATTTTTATGCAGAAAGATTGCAGCTTTGTCAGATAAAAGAAACAGCTATAAGCAATCTGCTGTGTTTTAAAATAATTCTTCAGTGAAAATCTGGATAACTTTGCTGTAATGTGGTTTTGCCTCTGACATGGACAAAAATAATATACTATGTTAAAACAGTCAAATAAAGGGAGAGAGCTAGATTAAAAGAATTCTAGGATCACTTCTAATATGTAATTATTATTTTGAGAGATTTTCAGGTCACAAGTTTTGATTTAAGAACTAATGAAAAACTTCTATAACCTTTTACTATAGGGTGACTATTTAGAAAAAATTATCTGTAGCTACTCACGAGAATTGTATAAAACAAAACATAGCTGAAATTCTGTCTGGGTGAATAATGAGATTTTTGTCAGATGAGTTTGAAGAGACCAGCAGAGGTAGCTTCCTGTGGACTCTGTGAGACTCTTTTATTTTTATTTCTTCAAATGTTTTTCATATCGAATTAAATGCAAAGAGATTATGTGAAATATACTGAGGGATTAAAATAGAAAGGCACACTTCAAATCATAAAAAAGTAGTCTCACTTGCAAGTGGAAAACAATGTAGAAGAAGACAATACTAGTAGCTAGGGGACTCACATAGGGAAACTTTGGATACTTCGGATTAGAAAGGACCCTAGCTTACAAGTAGCATAATGATAATGGAGATGTACAGAGTTATCCTACATTTTATAGGAAAAAAATTTAGCACTTAAGTAAAATGTGGGCATTAAGGGTGAGATACATAAAAGAAACCTTCCATTTCCTGTCTTGAAAATGTGGGAAATTCAAGTGGCAGTTAGTACAATAAAAATGTCCAGGAAAGAGCAAGGTATATGGAAATCATCAAAAATCAAGTTTGCACATAATGAATTGAGATATTCATAAGACATTTAAGTGAAATTAATTCAAAGGTGAGTAGATTCATGAAACTAAACCTTCTAAAGTGTGATCTATATTGAAGGCATAAGTATGTAGAGAAGTGGTCAAACTAATTTCCGGTTATTTCCTTAATCTACAGGTTTTAAAATAGAAATTCTCTGTAGTTATTTTAGATGTAATACTATTACTTTGTGAATGAGAAATACTTTTGTAAAAACTCATACTTATCTATATACTTCTTAAAAATAAAGATTGTTAAGCATAGCTGTGCAAAAGAATATCTTGAAAGATAAAAGTGTGTTTTCACACATTTTTTTACCTAATTCAGTTGAGTCATTCAGTTCAATATGAATTTTTATGTAATTATAAAGATATCAGACTATCTAATGTTCACTGTAGGTTTATTATTAGCTAATATAAGTTGCTTTACTTCCTTACAGTCACTTTGATAAAGGATTTTTCAGAATTTTTCACTCTATATAAACCGGTAATTTTGTGATCCAGAGAAATGATAGAAAATATCAGCCTTGGTTCTTTTATTAGTATGCAAGGGATTTACTTATAATACAATTATAAATTACTCACAAACCATCATAAATTTTCATCACACTAAAATGGTTGTTAAAGAAGGGAGGGAAATCTATTAATGGGTACAATTTAAATTGTGAAATTGACTGATTATCCACCTCAAGCTGAGGTACTAATGCAATTCACAAAACAGTTCTTCGATAGTTTCTTTCACAAACTCACCTTTGTCGTCTAACAGGGCTAGATATGAGAAGAGAAGCTGAGACAAGGCAGAAAAACTAAGCTAAGTAAGGGTAGATATCAATAGGTTAAAGCATAGAAAGTCATTCTATTCATCACTACTGCAAGTTTACACATTGAAGACGATTCTAAAGGAGTACTAACTCATGACTTTTTTGGTATCATTCTGTTGAAAATATCCTTTCTCTCTCCTATTGATTGATTGGGACAGACAAATATCCTCTCTATTCCTTTCTTTTAAACGAATTAACTACAACTGTAGTTAAGGAAATGCTATCATTTCAGTAAAGCAGATCATCCATTAGGTAAGTAGAGATTGGACTTAATGGGACCAGAAAATAATAGTCTATTTTTTTTGTTATAATAGCTGTTCAATGCTGAAACATGAAAAAGTGTGATCAATATTTTTCTCATTTAGTAGTACTTTTGGATTCACTGAGGTCTGTAAAAGAGATTAGTAGTGCGTTGCTGAGCATGACACCAACAGTGTGGAGCTGCCAGAAAGATGGTGAAATCTCTTCACCAAAGACTCCTCAAGGGCCTTCTGGTAGGTGAATTTCCCACCAGCTCCTGAACACATAGTATTTAACTGCTGATCTTTAGATCTCTCTTTCTTAGAGCATCAAATCAGTCACTGAGACCCTGGCAGTGTAGACAAAGAGAAAGTGGTGGGGACAAGGATAATGAAAAATCCCTTTTCTTTCTTTTCCCTTTACATGTGTCAGGTCAGGGTGGGGTAAAATAATATGAAAGGAAAAAAATTAATTTTGGTATTCTGATTCAATAACTCAATACAAATCCCTCAGCCATATCAGTCTATGTAATAGCTGATCACAGTTGATCAATGGTTTCATAAACAAAGAAATAGAATTTAGCTTACTTTCAGATAAAATAACCTAATAAGTTTGCAGTTACAAATGAAGGAATTAGAATTTAGAGAAGATGAATGGTTTTATCTCATGTAGTGAAGCAAGTTGGTACTGGTGCTAGGATTATCACCCAGAAATATGTCAGTGCCAGATGATACTTCCAACAGCAGAGGGATGCAGGTGTCTCATGGAGTAGAATACTTATAGCAGCAGCAGCAGCAAAATAAAATTAAATGGTCATCCTCTGAATGGTTTTAATAAAGTTTTCTATTATGAGTGCACAGAATACTGTATGCTATAGTTGATAAATGTATGTTCTTTCAAGGTTGATCTTTTGTATATAAAACAACACTTCATAGAGTTTTCTAACTGTGATATTAATACCTTTTATGTGGGATACAAAAAAGGAAAATTACTAATTTCCTACTTTTCATACAGATAGGGTGCCTAGAAACAAATGATGTATTTTAGGGTCTTTTATATGTCCCAGTTCTAGGTTAAAACTTCCATAGAAAAAATACATCTTCATTTCCAACTTTCTTTTAAAATTGTCTTTGTTCTGTTCTCTATTATATATGTAATACTTCCAAACCAAATACACTATTTATATATAAGGTGGATAAGCCAACATCAATAAGCTCACTGAATATATTTTCAAACTTTTTGTAGTTATCATTAATGGGGTCAACTAAATTTACCAAGAAACACAATCCAAATTTTACAGAAACAAGATCTTTGTCTCCATGGCTTGGGTAAAGTAACATCAAACCATGATCATGTGCTTAATTTTCCTTTTAAAATTCAGATAGGTCCTCTGTTCTCAATCAGTGTTCTTATTTTGTAGTCTGTGTGGTGCCTTAATAAAGGAGACTTTTCTTTGACTTTAAAAGAATTGCTGCAATAATATCTTTCTTTGTTTTTACTGAGGTTTAGTTCTCAAACTAGTGGACTGTGTTCTGGGAACTGAAACGATGTATTTTCAAAAAAGTAAGATCATTATTTTCTTTATAATATGCATTTGCACTGTAATTCTAGATATGTATCCTTGGATAAAGCTAATCATGAGTTGAAAAAAATCTTAAGAAATTACCTCTGCACTGAATATGTATAGTTTTAATTCTTGTCATCGTTCCCTGGACAATATAGCAAACAACAACTTCAGTAGCATTTATACTGTACCATGTTTTAGAAATAATGTACAAATAATTAAAGTGTGCAGAAGGATGCACGTAGGTTATATGGAAATAGTATGCCATTTTACATAAGGGACTTCAACACCTGCAAATGTTGGTATCCGTGGGCGGTCCTGGAACCTATCTTGTCAGGGTGTTGAGGGAGGATGTATATAATTTTTCTTCCCATCCAATAAAAACATTGACTGCCAATATTGTTGAGTTGCTTCACACATTCAAAAGCAGTTTGCCGTATGCTGGAATAAAATGAAAACTGTAATAAAGTTCAATATTTAGAATTCAAAAGCCTTTTGAAAATCATATTCAAATTTCTCCTGTACTTGTGAAGGTCATGGAAAGTTTTCTCATTTATTCTTTACTTTGCTCTGTATTTCAAACTCTTGTTAAATTTTTCAAATGTATTTAATGATTTCTCCTTTGTCAGATAGGAATTTTAAATGTTCACTCTAAACAGGAAGCTCATACCACTTTAAAATCCTTACAAGTCAATTAGAGTATCACCATAGTAACTTGAGATTACATTATAATTTTTAAACAAAAGAAAAGTGTCTTTTTTGAATACTGTCTTATAGAAGAGAGCTGCAGGGTGAATGAGCCACAAAAATCGAGTGTGCTTGATGTGGGTTCTGATGACTCTGGCTCTCAGAGGTGTTAGAAATTCTATATGCCCTGTCCTTGAGAACTTGTCTGATCATGGAGGAATCAATCAGAATTATTAATGTATTTATTTTTTAATATTTAAAACATAGTAAAAATCCATCAACATTTATATAGAAATTATCTCAATAACAAATATTTGAGTAATTTGAAATTATGTATGAGGTTAAAAATTTAAAACATGTATTGAGAATATTTATCAGTGAAAAATAAATTATAAAATTATATACACTAAATCTTATGTGTTATTAAATAAATGTATCTTTTTCCCTGTAATTTACTTAATAAGTAAGATGTTAATAATATTTTCTTTTATATTAAGTGCTTTATATCCTTTCACAATATCTATGTTCCTAGATCTGTTTCTACATAGTCCAGGATATTTCTGAGTCTCCTTAAAATGTTGTGTAGAACAAGAGCTATATGCCAGCTGCAAAAGGATATAAGTCTGTAAACCTTTGAAGACTATAATTCTTTTATGAAAGATACAGACATCATTCTTTGTGAAGCAAGAATAAAATCTTGCCCTTTATTCATTGTCAGTGGACTTGCTCTTCCGGAATACATTACTATCTTTTATCTAATAGCCTATTACAGACTGTAGAGCATGTAAAAGCAGTGATATTGCTCAGAGTCTAGCGATTTCATTTTTTATTTCAACGCTATTATTAAATAACCCCTTAGATAGAAATTCAATACTGGCACACTACACGATAAGGCATGTTAATAGCTCATGTTATGCAAGAATTGAGCAATTACTTGAAACTTAAAAGTAGCTCTATGAAAATGTGTAATTGGCCAGATTTTCATCTACAGTAATGTTATGTGGTTACCTTAGTGTTAGCGGATTAGAATGTTTTCCTTTGAAAAGAGCTCATGAAGCAGGGCCAGATAACCAAAGAGGAGATTCTTTTTATATAGCTCTGTTGGGATGAAGGGGATAGAAATATTTGTGATTTGTTTGAATCAAAGTTCTGCTAAGTAGACATGAGCATAGAAACATAACCATTCCGATCTTCTTTGGTTTTATAAATATATATGTATCCAAGTAAGCAGGTTTTATCAAATGGAGATTCTTTATAATATGAGGAATATTTTAATATTAAACACATAGTAAATGGGAAGGTTAATTTAATTGGGTTAATTCTGCAGAAAAAGAAAAAATATAAAATACATGAAGTAAGAGATAAAGAAAGAAAAATAGCTGTCTCTGGCAGATTATGAATAATTATAATTCATGATGATATCATTATATCTAGAAAGCAGCAATGCAGGAAAATCACATGGGAGAAGAAGGGTAATCATCTAATATTAAATGTTGTTGTACCAGCAGGAGTCACACAGTTGTGTATTCATGGAGTTGAAACAGTTCACACGCCATTTCATAATTTAGCAATTGTATCTTTTGTCCTACAGAACTAGAAACAGATGAATCCTTAGAAAATCACTAATCTGAACATTAAATCAGGGGTAGCACTTAAAAAGGTTAAATTCTTTACAACACTTTATGTATCCAAGTGTAAAAGGAGACTAATAACTGACATGGCTAGCAGAGTCACAGGTGCAGGGTAGTTTTTGATGAAAAAAAACCTACCTGTCCTTTTTTACTGCTCTACTGTGCGGAATGAGTTCCAAGGTGGTGATCCCAATATCTAACAGTTTTGAATGACACCATTATTTCATGTTTTATTTAAGTCTCCATCCCGATGAGGGAAACCTTTGATACAATCTGAATGAAGATGCCGTGTTGTAATTAAAATTGCCCTCCTCCCCTGACAACCACGCCATTTGTACCACATCTAACTCTGGCTAAAGTCCTTCTTCCTCCAGGAAATCTTCCTCTGCCAGAAGTCATCAGTCTTTCCAGCACATTTGTAGTCAATACCTTTTCTCTATCTAGGAAGTCAAGACTAACTTTGAATATAGTTCAAAGTCTTCAGTGAAAACTAGGTTGGAAAGTTTTCTTTTTCCTTTATCTTTATAGCGGTTTTATTCATAATTGTCAAAATGTGAAAGCAACCAAAATGTCCTTAGGTAGGTAACTGAATACATAAGCTGGAACATCTTGACAATGGAATATTATTCAGCACTAAAAATAATTGATCTACAGAGACAAAAAAATATTGTCAAGTGGGGGGGTGCATGCTTGTAACCCCACTATTCACTAGGGAGAAGCTGGAGGAACACAAATTCAAGGATACACTGGACTAAGTAACAAGATCTTGTCTTAAAAAATAAAACAAATGAATAAATAAACCAACAAAAACCAAAAAGAAATCCTAAGTGCATATTGCTAATTAAAAGCTGTCAAAAAGCTACATGTTGCATGTTTCTAAATATATGGCATTCTAAAAAAGGCAAAGTCATGGAGATGGTTTGTGCTATGGTTTCCAGTGCCAGGTGTGGTGGCCCATGCCTGTAATTCCAGAAACTGGGAGGCCGAGGCAGGAGGATAAGTGTGAGTTTGAGGCCAGCCTGGGCTACATCGTGAGTTCAAAGTTAGCCTGAACTACATAACAAGACCCTGTTTCAAAAAAACAAAAAACAAACAAACAAACAAAAAACTATGATGATGGTCCAAAGACTGTGGGTTATGGTTAAACTGTCTAACTTTGCAAGGTTTTCTCTACCTGTTTACCAGTAATAATGTAACACCACTTGGACTCAGCAAGGACTCATCTTGATCTCCGTTCTTGTGTTTGGATAGAGCTGATATAATCTTACTGACCGGGTAAGGATTGATTAGTTTGCATCTTCATAGTATAAACCCAGGATTTAAATCCTCACCACCTAAGGATATTCCTAGGTAAATAGTTTTATGTCTGAAAAATAGAACCTACTTTAAATCCTTGGTTCTGAGTTTTACTGTCAAAATATTTAGAATCCAATCCACCTGTGAATACTGCACTGTGTTTTCAATACTTATCACCACCTGCAGGATTTGTAAGAAATAGTTATCTAGCTCAAACAGGTGAAGTAGATTTGAGGTCTGCTCTGATTAGATTTGAGTCTGAGTCAATAGCAGAAATGCCCTTCGTGGCCAAGGTGCATGGTAAATGAGAAATGCTTTCACACAATAGCTGAGCTCAGTTCAAATAATAATTTCAACATCTAGCTAATTTAAACTTACAATTTTAATTTTAAATTCCTGCTCAAGCCAGTTGTGATTATTGCATTGCTACTTGAAGAAATTAATACCTACTCAGCAAGAACATCATGTCCCAATAACAGCTCTGCTCTATTATACTTACTTGTTGACACATAACAAGTTTACCCCCAAATTAACAGCTTACAAGAATAAAAAATTATTTATCTCACCCTATTTCTAAGGGCCAAGAATCTGAAGCAGTATGGTTGGGTATTTGTGACTCTGGCTTTCCCATAAGGTTGTAGTCAAGCTGTTGCTTGAGGCCCCGCTCATCTGAAAACTTGCCGGGTGATGGAGGGCTGTGGGCAGGAGGCCTCACTTCTGGGCTAATTGGACTCAGCCATTTGATTGCTCTCTGTTTGGCAACTAGCTTCCATCAAAGTGAAGAGGGTGTGGAAAAACAAACTTTGGCACTTCCATTTTTCATACTTATTAGAACAAAAATTGCTAACTCTAGCCCATTCTCAATAAAAGAGGCTTGTAAGAGTATGAATACCAGGAGGCGAGAATCGCTGGGTGCCATATTGGGTGGTGACCACCATAATTACCCCCTTGCTGGCTGAGCTCCAGGAGGTCACTCCACCTCTTACACTTTTTCTTTTCCCCTCACTCCAAGTTTAGAGATGTCAATGTATTGTCTCTTCTGTATCTATTTTGTCAATCAGAAATGAAAATACACTTGAAAATGTTTAGATGCTAGAGGAGTTGGACAGAAAAATCAGTAAATAGAATAATCCAATTTTAATATCCATATTCCAACTTCCCCAACATGATTCCTGATTTGTTCTCACCATTTGAGACATATTCCAAAGATACCTTACTGCAAGAATTAGCAATAACTGCAATTAAATGTTATAGATTGTTTTACATATCACTAATGATCAATTTTTAAATTCCTTCATCTTATCATTAAGAAAACTAGGATCTAGAACTGATTCATATATGGCTCTGAGTTACAAGTATAACAATTAGCATTTATCTCTGGAAAATATCACAGGTAACAGAACTATTTTTGCTAAGGAAATAAAATAAGCTACGTATAATAGTTTTCTATATGGCTAGCATGCTTCTGAATGCTGCTTTAGTACTCCTAAAATCCTAGCCAGGCTGAACCACAATTAGATTTGGTCATACACATGTATGTTTATGTCTTGGGAAAATCCAGATTTGCTACGAGGAAATGTGGCTCCAAATTTTAAGCAATTGCACTCTAGTACAAAAACAGAAGCTACAGAACTTGCAGATGATTTTAAAGCAAATTCAGGAGAAGAGTTTAGGTGAAAATATTACATAGCTGCACAATCACTCACCCAGGGAATTCACATTCAGGGCAAATGCTGTGGTGATTTTGCAATGACTCAACACTACTTTAAGTATATTAAGATAAAAAAAACACCAGGAAGATGATAGCAAAGCGGCTAATTGTATCAGTTACACATTAGAATTTTAAGAATATAAAACATTGCTAAACACTAGAAATTCAGTGAGAACACAATTTTCTTAATTACATACCAAGCTCAGCAATTTTATATTCCTAAGGCATAAAATTTTGTCACTTGCTATAGAGTTTGTCAGATAGGAAAATTTCTTCCTTTGTTCAACCATATTAAGGAGGAACTGGAATTCATTGTGGGATAAAACAAAATGGTAGTTAGGTACAAGTTGACAAACACTAGTCTCAGTAAACATCAATTATTTCTCTTGTTTTTGTTTTCAGAGTGAATCACATGATAGAGAATCCCCAGAATAACTACAATGAAATACACAGGATGACTAAAACTTCTGTGAAGGGCCTCTTCCATTATTTGATCTGCTCAACAATTCTGAGAAAGTTCTGAACATATTGGTAGCTGTTTTAGTGAAAACAGCAGGAAACACATAGCTTCTACCCAATGCTTTGAGGAAGTTGTCAAATAAGTTGAACTAACAGCACTGAGTGATCTTTATTCTTACTATGATACACAAACAAATACAAGTGGTACCACAATTTTTTGTGCTGAGTGTGACTGGACAGATGAAATATGGGATAATTAAGTCAAATTGAATTTCAGGTAAACTACAAATAAAATATATATCATAAAAGTTTGAGCTATATTACAGTTAAAAGTACTCACTGCGGTTTTGAAATTTTGATTTCACTGGCCACATATATTTTTATTTGCTAAAACAGATAACTTTAATTTGAAAGTCTTGAGAAAAATTGAAAATGGTCTTCCCCTTTATAGTTTTTGAATCTGGTATCCTTACTCCTTGAGACCTGATGTTGAACTGAGTAACAGATGAGCCTCCAAGATAAGCAGAAAAAAAGTAGAGACTAGTAGAGAGAGTCCTGGTTCCAACACAGCTGTGGCATTTACTTCCTTTCTAAGAGTGAACGAAGTACTTAATATGTGTATGCATTTTTTTCTCACTGGAATTACAGTGAGGACAGGACCCATCTCTGAGCATTCTTTTCCACTTATTTTTGATACTTTCAGCAGATGTCTCACGTATTCTTGTGTTTTTCTTATATTTTCTATCACAAATCTATTTTGCCTGCTACTCATGAAGCACTTTTACAATATGTGTCACCCTATCCCTGCAAATTCTTGCATTGTTAATGGATGTCCATCATTTTACTCTAAGCGCTAATTTCTTCCGCTTTCACAGTTGCAGGATGCTTGTTGAACCTTGGAAGAACATTATCTTCACTCCAGTGCCCAGGACACAGGGACCAAACTACATTCTGATATTAATTGAAATAACCATTACTTACAGTATCTGAAGGACTTTTGCTTCGATTTTCATATTTCAGTTTTCCTAGAAAATAAACTTTTTTCAGAGTCCAAATCTTTACACATAATTCTATTCTATTTCCCTCACTCCCTTGCTCCTTGTCTACCTTCCTTCCTCCAAAGTGGAGTTAGGGTCCTACTGAGTTATTCAGAGAATAAAAAGAGTAACAAATAAAGGGGAAAAACATCACTTGTTGTACCTCTTTTCCTATTTGTAATATGCTATGCATCTGCCTACAACTAGTTCACTCATTTAGTATCCAATGAAAAAATTCAATATAGAACTGACCGTGAATGTAGAATTGGAGGCGGGCACACGTGCACACACACAGGAAAAGGGTTATTATATATGATAAATATCTCATAGTGCTTATCAGAGAGAAAGTGGACAAATGGCTGTTTAAATATAAAACCACAAGAAAGGACTTGGGGGACATTATGCAACCTCAGACTTTTCCCTTCTGCCTCTATGTGAGTATTAGTGTCTGTATGCTCTGTTTTAGAATACAAATGCCCAGACTCTAAACACTATCGGTAGTTAATAAAGTGATAAACTGGAAAAAAAATGCCAGAACTAAGAGTTAAAAGAAATTATTATTATGTCTAACACAAAGATCTGAGATTGTGCATGATGATAAAAAAAAGAAAAATCAAACTGCGTCCCAGCCAAATCGATCTTCTAGAAGACCCGAGAATGTACTTGACTACTTCCTGCCACTGCTATTCTGTGCAAACTCATTCCATTTCTTGGGAAGTTCTTTCTCCCCATTCTTCCTAAAATTGTACCACTCTTCCCAGAAACAATCTTCCTCGAAGGTGACTTGTTCTTCTCACATAGAAACGATCACTTTGCATCTATTCTCCCCAAAAAGATCTCTCCAATTTTATGTTGCACTTCTTATTTTAATTGTTCCTTTATGAGTCTAATTCATCTCCTTGAAGATGGGCACCACGTGTTATTCTGTATTAACAGTGTCCCGTTAGCAAGGATCTTAGTGTATAGTGGAATAAAGCACGATCATCATCCATAAAGTAAGAAATGAATGTTTGCATCATTTCATTCTATCACTTCTTTCCAACTATTAAGCATGTTTAAACTTCAAGGAATTATACTTAAAGACTATAAATATTGAAAAAAAAATGTGTTTTGCCTGAAGTTGAAAGATAGTAGCTTTTCCCAGCACTTTGGAGGCTGAGGTAGGTGGAGCGTTGTGAGTTCGAGGCCGGCTTGGGCTACAACGCGAGCGCGAGGCCAGCCTGAGCTACATAGTGCGACCCTGCCTCAAAACACTAGGGCTGGGAGTTTGGCTCAGTGGCTTAAATGCCTGTCTGGCAGGCACGAGGTTGTAAGTTCAATCCCCAGTGCCACAAAGAAAGAATGATAGTAGCTTTAATTTTTTTTTTTTGTCTTTTTTGATATAGGGTCTCACTACATAGTTCAGGCTGACCTTGAACTCACTTTCTAGCCCACGTTGGCCTTGAACTCAGAATGATCCTCCTGCCTCAGCCTCCATAGTGCTGGGATTAGAGGTGTGGATCACCATGCCTGGCTGGGAGAGAGTAATCTTTGGGTACCTGGGTACTCATTCCAACATTGATATATATATTTTTTATTTTGTTATCATTCCAAGAATCCAGACGGATTTTTATTACTTCATTAAACAATGCATTAGACTTGACTTCTATTCAAAAATCTGTCAAATTAGTATAATCTTAAACAAATGAAATCGCTGAAAAGAGAATGAATATTTATTTGACATTTTAGTGTTGAAAAAAATTAAATAAAATAACAAAGAAATGCACCTTCCTATAATCTGATACATACATTTTTGATAGGACCAGCTGATGTTACAGGCTGTCTAGTCTCCTGAGTTCTGGCATCTTTACTGGATCCACATAAGACTTTTTTTATAGAAAATTCTGATGGGTTCCATGTCAAAAGCAAATACAGTTTTTAGATTTCTAGACCAGGGTCCTGTTTGCTTACAATATACATGACAATGTAATACATTTCAGTTAGTCTAAAATTTTACTATTGAACAGAACTTTTTGACAATACATTTTTCTACAAACTATTAGTAAGGATATCATAAGAGAAACAGTGAACATTTACTGAATATTTGCATAAGCAACACTGGGCTAGGTGCATGGTGTTTAATCCTCTCAGCTTTCTAGGAAATGAGTATTACTGCTCTCATCACTGTTCAGGACTAGTAGCTATGGGAGAAGTCTGCATCAAGATCCTGTTCTAAAAACTTTTCCCACTGGTGTGGGATGTGCACATTGTTGTTGAAATTTATCATTAAAATTGACTAAGAAAATTAAGTTTTCCCAGCACTAAGGTGACCTTACATAGAGTAATTCATGGTAAGTTAGGTGGTAAAATTGTCCTGAACCCTAAGCAAGTTCATGGCCAAAAATACAGTCACAGAGTTGTTTATTCTGTGGCCACAAGGAGGCATTTGCTAAATGCCAAACAGTGTGCACCTGCTTCCCCTTCCCCAGATGGGCAGTGTTACATTTTTGAAACATATACATATTCATTTGAAATGATTGCCTTGGGTTTAACCTTGCTGCAACTTTTCCAGTAAGTTACAAAGTTCTTCCTATGGTTCTAACTTCTTTTTCTCTCTTATATCACTGTTTAGTACAGTCCATGAAAATAACATGGTTTTATAAAGGCTGCTTCCAACCTCAGCATTAAAGACCATCATAAATATTTCACACTGCACAACTGAGTTATTTTTAAATGAAATACTTTCTTTTTTAGTGGCTTTTAAAGTTTCTGGTAAGTTCTAAAGAGCTAAAAGATGGTAGATCAAGTCCTTTAGGTCACAGCAAATAGGATTTTGATCATCAACATAAAATTGAGTAAAACTGCAGTCTTGGACCAAGTGGATCTATATCTACTTATGATAATTATACTAAATGAACTCATTTAATTTAATAGCTCTGAACTTAAAATATATACCACAATAAAAATTTTAGAGGGAGTATTGCAGTAAAATAGGAAGTTGACTCATGATGTAATAAAGTGAAGAGACTAAGAATTCATCTTAGACAGCTAGAGAAACTCAAGGGCCTAATGGAATGTCTTTCTATGGGTTCTTCTCCCATCTGAAGTAGTTATATAGATGATTTCATATGAGTCTAATAAGATTTCATCCCTCCCTTTACAGTTTATAAAGTGTATGGAGAAACATCTAAAAACTGATCACTGTGAAAACCTAGATTTCTGAATACATATATACATATTCAAAATTTTATTTTCAGAATTGCATTAACTGTAGAAATACTTGAATGCACTCTTTGATACATGAGTATAATTGACTCATCCACACAATAGATATTTATTTAAACCAAATAATGTCAGGCACTATTCAAGGCATCTAGTCTCCACAGTCTACATATTAGTCCCAAGTCACTTCACTATGAAGCGTGCATTCTAATGAACAAGGCAATAAACAAAAGCATAATGAATTAATAACTTTTGTGGTGTGCTATGATAAAAATTCTATTGAAAACTGACCAGGTGATAAGAAGTAGGAGTGGTCAGGAATATTTTGCTGTTGAGGAATGTGAAGGAACAGAGAGAGTTTGCTTTTGAGAAATCTGGAGTGCAGGTTGAGTATTGCAAACAGAAGTCTATCTTAAGCTTAAGAATTGAGAGTATGGTATGAGCTGATCTAAAACTGGAAGAACTCACTTTAATTTTTATGTTGCTAATAGAATAAAAACATAAATTGTGGTGGATGAAAGTATTAGGATTGCTAAAATAGATAAATATTTGCTACAACAAGGGTAATAAAAATGGATTCTGGACTTATTTTCAGAGTTGAACAAACTAGATAGTTTGAAAAAGTGGATCCAAGGGACGAAAAGAAGAAAAGATGCCTCCAAGGTCTTTGGTAGAAGGATGAGGCTGTCTTCAACTGGTATGAAGAAAGCAATAAACAAAATGAGAGAAGTGTCAGAAAGATGAACATTTGACTAATAGCGAGATGTGTACAGCACGTTCACTAGATGTCTGAGAGGCAGATGAATATAAGTTCCCTCGTTTCTTGAGGAAAAGTAACTGCTGACTTTCCTTCCATCTCACCCATGACAGTAACTCTGTCATCTAAAAGGCCCTCATTCCTGCTCACCTGATGCAACCAGACATTTAAAAAAAAAGTACGCTCAGATAATCACTACTAAGTGGCTGACGTTTGGCTGGAAGAATAACCCTGTTGATATTCCTGCTGGGTTACATATAAAGGTGACCAAATTTATCCTTGTCACCCCTTTTTGTAGTCAAAGATTTCTTGTAGCTACTTTACTTATATTTTATAGGAAAAGGTATGGCCCAAAAACCAGGTCATGCCAGACCATAGTTTAATATTCTTTGTGTCTGTAATAACTATAGTTTTCTGTCATTTTCTCTGATAGAAATAGTGTCCTAGAAATTTGTCTCTTCCTTTCTTTCTTTCTTTTTCTCTTTCTTTCTGTCTTTCTTTCTTTTCTTTTCTCTTTCTTTCTTTCTTTCTTTCTTTCTTTCTTTCTTTCTTCCTTCCTTCCTTCCTTCCTTCCTTCCTTCCTTTCTTTCTTTCTCTTTCTTTTTTTCTTTCTTTTTGGTACTGGGACTCGAACTTACAACTTCTTACTTGCCAGGTTGCTGAGTTAAATCCCCAGCCATCTCAGATTTTTCTAACAGAAAATTTTACCCACAGTGGTTTGTAGCTGTCAATCAATTCTCTAACAACTTAATTTTTTAAGTTGATACAGTGAAAGAAATAAAATAACTATTCTGGATTTTTCCAGAGTTGAAAGCATATCTTATGTGAGGAAAGGAGATGCTTTTGATTTCCTAATGGAAAAGCACTTTCATTATTGACATAAGGAGGACAGAGGTCTGATTCTTTTTAACAATTAAATCTCACCACCTTGCATATTTTTCTCATTCCTTCAAGAGAACTAATATATTATTTTTTACCATCTACTACAATTTAACAAAGGGTCAGTAAGAGTTCAGAGAATGTTACTTGCCTGGCAACCATACACCAAAAAGTAAAGTATGTAAAAAAAAATAGTTGAAATAGTCTAAAAGACATGCAATGCCACTTTTTTTCTAAAGGAGTTTATTGTGCTCTGACTTTTGTTCTGCTAAAGAAAAATGCTTTATGTGTTTCTGAGGTTGGCAATAACCCATTTGGTAACAAAACCCAAGAAATATATGTGCAATTCAAGCCAGTTTCTAAATTGCCTTTGTTTGTCTTTCTTGTGCCATATAAACACAGATGTCAGGAAAGAAACTCACTGGTCATTAATCTGAGCATGCAACGCTACTGACAGAGCAGCGAGGACGGTTGTACTATCTGTTTCTAAGATTGAGCCTTCCTGCTTTATCGACTAGGAAAATAAATCAATACAATCTTGGAGCTACTTTGAATTCTAACTACTTGTGATAAAACATAACCCATTTAGATTATGTAATATTTTCACAAATTCAGGCATTTTAGTAAAACTACAACTGTCTTCCTTTCCATTATATTGAATTTTTGACCCTTAAGGAGCAAGGCACTTAAAAATGCATTACAAAAAGAGTCATACATTCCTTTAAAACAAGTAACAAGGGCTAGAAATGTAGTTGTGTGACACAACCCTGCAGTATTTGCCTAATGTGTGCAAGGTCCTAGGATCAGAAACAATACAAAAGAAAAAACCAAATAGATGAAAGAAACCATTTTCTAATGCTGCGTGTTTATGGGAATTTTTTACTAGTAAAGTAATATATACATAGAATTGGGAAATTAAATTGTATTAACAAAAACAGCAAACTTCTGCAACTAGAGCCATGTGAAACCAGAGCCCTTTCTGCTGAAGGATTCATGCACTGCAGAGCCAAGGTTACCACTTTTACATTTGGAATGTACCTGGGCTGTCTGTGCCTCTTGTTTCAGCAGTCAGCACCTTTGCTAGGATGGAAAAATGGTGGGAAAATGTTAATGAGGATGAAGAACATTTTTAGAATCAAGGGTGACCTGCAAAATAAAAGATTCCCGATAGCCGGGCTGGCAGTACACATCTACAGTCCCAACGCTGAAGCTGTACCTCAGCTAGAACAACTTGGAGAATTAGTAAAAGCCCTTTTATGAAATTTAAAAAAAGGTTTTTTTAAAGATCTAGAGATGTAACTCAGTTCAAAGCTCTGGGTTCTGTCCACAGTAACACACACACACACACACACACACACACACACCAAAGATTTCTGTTGTTTAGGGCTTGAGGTATATCAATTTGGTAGTTTGTTTTCCATGCATAATATGTAGGAAAGAAAGATGATACAAGATAAGTCAAGAAAAAATACAAGCATACAACCATACAGCTTTAAGGGTAAGAACATACATTTCTCTGTAACCATGTTGTTAAAACTGATTGAGTATGTATCTATTACAATAATTTTTATTTTTAATATACCCTTATGCCATTTTAACATTTTTCTTTGTGTTTTCCTTCATAATTATCATTATAACACAAAATATATTTGACTGGAAAACTGCCACAATTTGTTTGTAGAGAGTGGCTTTCTAGGCACTACTCAGTTATTGAAGGGATGATTTAGAGAATGGAATAAATGTATGGTCAAAATGGTTGATATTGACTTAGTAAAATCTCTAAAGATTCTGAAAATATGATCTCCAGATGTACAGTATCAGATAACCTGGTGTGGTGGATTGACAACTGGTAACAACCAGCTGAACAGAATCAACGTGGTGCTGGATGAGGATGGCCAATCTGAGGACTGTTGTCAATGACATAAAAAAGAGAACTGGAGAGGAAAAAGTAGTGTTGTTGGTTCTCCTGTTGTCCTTGGTCCTCTTAGAGGAGCGTGTTTCCTGATATGAACTTAGCTGTTCTCATTGTCAGAGGAGCTCAGGACCTTGTCATCACAGAGAATGGCTGTGGTTCACTTTGGGGGAGCTCTGGTCTTTACCACTTCCTGGCTCTGGAGGGGAAGATGGTGAGCACTTCAATTCCCAGGAGAAGCTTGACATGCTGACTTCCCGGTATGAACTCTGCTGTTCTCATAACAGAAGAACGCAGGATCTCGTTGTCACTGAGGATGGCTGTGGAACTTTTCAGGGGAGCCCTGGTCCTTACTTTGAGCATTGACTTCCTGGCTCCAGATAAGAACCCTCGACCTACTGGCACAGATCCTTCATCCCGCTGGCACAGACTTTGTGGCTTCCACCGCTGATCTTTGGGCCCTCCCAGTGCAGATCCATGAAACAGATTTGCATGAGATGTTGTCATGGGCTCTAGGTCTTCAGCTGGACTCATGCAGGATGGGCTCCAGGTCCTCAGCTGAATATTTTAGGGGTCTTTAGTGTGTGGACAGATTTTTCTAAATTATGTGTCCTATATTAAATCCTTTTCCTTGCAAACCCAGACTACAACACGTGGAGAGGTTTGTAAAACCCTTAGCACTGAATCTCGCCCCCACAGTGTGTGAATGATTCAGTTTGCGCGGAACCTGAAAGTTTCTAAGTGATACTGATGCCGCAGGGGACCACAGATTCAGAACCACTGAAATAATATATCATTTTAAAATGATTATTCTGGGGTTTTTTTTGTAAGTTAACTTGCTTTCGAAAGCAGTTTCAAGAGCTCCCAAAAGTCAGTATTATTAGGAAAAGTTTAAAATATCTGAAAGTAATTGGTTTGCATAGAAAAATATTCTGTAATTCTTTTTGTTTGTAACAAGATGCCCCAGGACATCATAGATACCCCAGAGGATGACGACCCACACCTCCTTAGACAGAGTTGGGGTATGACACAGAATCATAGCCCACAGTATCCTGGGCACCCAGGTACTTCTTGTTCTTGTTTTGGTAAGAGATGGTTTTGGATTCAGCTTTCTAATATCTGGGAATTATATAAAAAACAATATGGATCTTCATATTCCCTTTTAATAAAAACAATTGAATTTGTGTTTAATTTTAAAATTAAACTGAATTAAACCTAGGAGAGTTTTTTTAGAAAAATAATCTGCTAGACTAACCTCACTATGTGAAGTTCTCCAAGTGACCCCTGTCTAGAGATCACAGTGTGTCATCTCTGTGAAACACTAAATTCTGTAAAGGCAGGAATCACTTCTGTCATGGTAATTGCTAATATGATTATCCTTTCATTTGCTGTCTAGGCACTTTGTAAGCTTATTTTTAATGCCGAAACTGAAAATATGGGCACATAAGAAGCTTTGTGTTCTCTTCCTTTCTTTCCTCTCTGCATCTCACATCATGCTACAGCATGAAGCGACTAAAACTACTGATTTTGCCTGGACTTTCCAGAAAACTTCACACTCTTTATAACTAACGTAGGATCAAATGTTACTCACTTTTACTGTTTGTTGACTAATGCTATGGCCTTTGGAAGATTAAGTTAAAAATAGGTGTGCCTATTCTACTAATTTGTTCTTGGTTCCTAAAGATAGTTGTGTAGTATTTTGTCTATATAATTAAAATGAATCATTACTTAGAAATATTAACACTTGAGATATAATAATGAGACAAAAATATCTCAATTGATTTTGGTGGGAATAGTTTCTTAAAGTTCAGTGGTCTGGATTTTAATATAATTAAATTTGGTAAGAGAGTTGGGACACAAAATATTTTTCGTGCCATTTTGCTGGTTTGAAAGAAATTTAACATTCCATCTAAAGGTATTATTCTGAAACCATTTAAATTGAATATTTTACTTGTTTTGGTTAGAAAGGGCAAAACAGAAGTTTTTTTTTTTAATTCTGAATATATACCAAGCAATTTGAGTCTTCCCAACCACCAGTGCCTTAGAATGTCAGTGTATCACCGTGAAGAGTCTTTAAGAGGTGACTAAGGGAGGCAGGAGGGAAAAGGAGGGAATTTAAAAAAGAAACAAGCTGTTGTATGTACGTGTAACCACTCCCCACGATGACTGTAAATGGCATGCACTGCAAAAATGTACTAATAAAATAAAGCAAGCTAAAAAAGAAATGACTAAGTTAAATGAGACTGATATTCAGGCCCAAACCTAATCTGAGTGGTATCTTTATAAAAGGAAGTTTAGACATACACGTGTAGAGAGAGACGACAATGGTAGAAGGTATAAAGATAGTCATCTACAAAGTGACACATCTCAGAGGAAAAAGTCAACTCTCTGAAGTCTTTAACCTCTACAATCATGAGAAAACAAATTGTCGTTTAAGCTACCAGTGTGTGGTACTTTATTATGGCAGTCAGGTCAAACTAGAACCAGATTAAAGTGAATATACCTTGACTTATACCAGTTTAAAAAAAAAGTGTGAAATACAGTGCATGAAATCAGATAAAAATAACATATTTATTAATTTCTAAGTTTCTGGTTTGAAACAAGCATAGGTTAAACTTGTTAAAGAGAAATACAGGCAACACATGGATATAGAGTACAATTGATAGTATGATGTTCTATTCCGTGTCCATGGGTATACCTATATTGACCATAAATTTTTGTGTTTTGGTATTTGTTATAAACCCAGAATCAGTGTATTGAGAAGAAAAATATAAGCATACCTATGGATATCCAGGGAAGGGAACCTAGAAATCTCCTTTTAGGCCATCTGCCAAGAGTCATGGATAAGTACAAATGTATGTACAGAAAACCCAAAAGCAGTATAGACAGCTTCTTTACTATTATTCATTATTAGAATTCAGGATCTGTGTAGCATCTTGTTAACACTGTCAGTTCAGGAATAGAATATATGTCAAATTCCAGTTTTAACATTGACAAACTCTATAAACTAAGCACTAAATATAGGTTAACTCACAAGTAAGATAGGGTACCCATAGTACTAATCTCACAGAAATGTTGTAAGCTTTCAGTATGATGATTAATATACCCTTTTTAGTATAGAGTAATTGCTTTATACACACCAGCTATTAACATTAGCAAACTGTTCTTGCATTTACTATGTGTCATGATGCAAAACTGATACACTGACGTTTCAAAATGTCTAAGCTTTTGAAAATAGCTGCTTTTAGTCATCACATCTTCAGTTGCTTCTCCTCTTTAACGTCTGGTATATCATAGAGGCACAGTTAAGCATCATCAGAAGACTCACTATCATCGCAGTACATTTTTAAGGACCCAGTTTTCTCAAATCGACTTTGCAGAGTGACAGCTTATGCTTAGTTCACATTCCAGCAATTTGGCTCACTGATTTAAAATTAATTTCACCCATCTTTGTTCATTCATGGATGAGGAGGTGGAATAAAGATCAAATTCATAGCAACAGTTTTTAATGTATAAATATGAAGTACTGTTGTGGTAGGTGGTAGATAGAATTTTTTTAAAGGCAAATCTACCTTGTGCAGCTCTAAATCCTAAAGAAGAGTAAAGTACAGAGAAACAATCATCGCTTCCTCTATGGGCAGACACGTGAGTTTCTGTCTCCCCCACCCCATCTCCCTGTGAATTACGTTCCATCAGTCTGAGTGTTTAATGATATTACCTTGTACTTTTGTGTAAAATATGCCAGCCTTTTGTTTTTGTTCGCTCTTACCCCACAGCCTTTGTCATCTTCTCCCGTATAGCCTTTGCCTAGTCTCAGGAAGTGGGTTGCAATGTCTTCTACATTTACTATGTGTAAATTCACCAATCTAGACTGTGCAACTTGTAGCACTGGGGAGAAAGACCTCCAGGCTCCTGAATTCCGTTTATTCCCATCTCTAACTCAATCCCTGGGCCACACAGAAGACCCAAGTCTTTCGGAATGAGTCATTTTGGATCAAAATTTTAAATAGTATCTGCAAAGTACTTGGAAAACGTGGTGTTTCCTAGTTTTCAGAAAACTTAGTTTCTGTTATTTTTTTTAAAAATTCTGTTATTTGTTATTTTTGTTGTTTTCATTTCTCTTCACCAAAATATAGCATTCCCAAAATTTATGTGCAAAGCAAATGACACATTGTAGTATATTTGATGAAGGGGAGCAGGCAGCAAAAACTATTGATTTCCTAGTGATAAAAATTTGTATGGACAGAATACGTGCTTCAAAGGAGAAAGGCCAGAAACAAAACTACCTCACTGTTCCTGGGACGCTGGAACTTACTCTGTAGCACTTGTATCTCTTCCAGACCTTCTCATAATGAAGACTCGCAGAAGATTAGCAAGATGTTATGCTTAATATCTAGATGTCTGCCAAGAGCCTCTCGTGCTTATAGTTGGAACTCTGGGAAGGTGATCGGATTATCTGCGTTGTGGATGGAAGGTGGAGTCGTACCTGAAGAAGTGGGTCCCTGGGGTTTGACCTGGAAGGGCACATTTCCTTCCCCTGCTCCTTGCTTCCCACTGTGCTTCCTGACTACTTTGAGATGAGTAGCTTTGTTCTGCAAGATCCTGCTACCATGGTTTCCTGCCTTGGAGCCCCACCAACTATGGATTTAAAAGGTGGGCGAAAATAAAGCTCTTCTTTAAATTGCAGGTGTCAGGTATTATGTCTCAGCTATGAGGAAAGTAGCCATGACACTGAGCCACCTCTTTCCTTACCCCTGAGTCATCACTGTTTCAGGTACTAAGTATTTGGAAACATGGGAAAACTATAAACATGAAAGTTACATGTGATAAGCTTTCCTCTACCTTATCATAGGTGAGTGTTTGCAAAAGGATTTGAAATCTGTGTAAACTACTCGGCAAGGTGTTCCTTCACTCTGTTTCTGCATTGACCTAAATTTTTTCTCTTCTTTGTTTAATGTCTTAAATTTCCTTCATAACACCTTCCAGTTCTCTCTTCTCCAAATAAAAATGTTGAGATTTCACAATTTGATTTTCCCATTTCTCTACATCATAGTTAAACTTGGAGTTGCTTTTGAATTCCCTCCTCTAATGCCACCTAACAGGCTCAATGAGTCAGTTCCTTTGTAAAACATACGCTCTATTTTCTGAAACAGCTCAGGTTAACAGGTCAGGGGAATAACATTTTGTGTTTTACAAATATACCTTTGGAACATTTACTGTTGAAAACGTATGGACTTAGTGTGTAAGCAACACACCATGAAGACAAAATGTGGGAGGATAAAATTGTTTTATTATACAGTGTGCAAAAAGAAGATAAGCAAACTAATATTTGTGTTGTGTGCAATCAAATACTGTACTTGATGAAAATCTATATAAGTAGAAGGATTCTGAACATTGAATTATCAATGTTTTTGCATAGCTAATTTTTTTCTTCATGTCATTTTTGTTAATTTTTAGTTCATGCCCATAGGCAGCTCTCTTGATGTCTTAGGTTATTTAATATCATGCATCCAAGCAAGAGTTCTGGCTCTAACTCACCATTAACCAAGCACTCTTCTCTATGATTTTGTTACAGGTCTTGGCACAAGGTTTTCTTGGATCATTTTTGTGTTTCATCTTTCAGATTCCATGTAGCAAGCAGCATCATATACCTGAATGTTCTGCAAGAAGACCCTGGGGGTCCTAGAAAAGGAGACAAAAGCAAGCCTTTCTTGAAGAAAAAAGCACTGTTCCATTGTGGGGAGCAAAGAATAATACTTTGAGAATGAATACTTCATTGGGATCTCAGAATGGAGGAGAATGGGAGGAGAATGTATCTAAAACTTGAAAAACAAAAACCTGGTATACTAATATTTTCTATAAATATCATTTTCTCCTGTGTTCTTTTGTTGGTAAACTCTTCTTTGTTTTGTTTTTATATTTTTCCAACAGATATTCTGCCAAGAGGATGAAGTTTAGTCTAAGTCATCTATAGTACTCTATTTATTATTCAGCTCTTTGTCACTGTGGCAAAGCACCCAACACAACAAATTTAAGATTAAAAGGTTTACTTTGGTTCATGGTTTCAGAAATTTCAATCTGTTGTTGGTAACTCTACTGCTTTTCATGTGTGGCAGGACAGAAACATCATAGCAGAAGAATACTGTGGAGGAAAGATGATCACTTCAGCGTAACCCCAAAATAGAGAAAATGAGGAAGAACTAGAGAGGAAGATGAGGACCAAAAATAGTACTGAAGGTTCTGACTCCATGGTGCACCGCTTTCAGGTGGCCCTTCTTCCTGTGCCCACCGTCTCCCAACACAGTGATAACTCAGCTCATGAAAGCTTCTGTTTGTGAAGGAATAGCTTGGTTTGCAAACAGAAGCTTGGCAAAATTGTGCTTCATTTGTGAGTCCTGCATTGAGTGAGGAACATGACCACGCCATCTTCCCCAGGATCGTGGAACAAATTAAGTTCATGAACCACAGGACCACTGTAATGTGATCAAATTATGATTTCTTCAACAGATCAGCCCACTAATAAAGTGACATACCCTTATGAGCAAATCATCTTCCAAAACCCATCCTATGCACACATGATCTTTGGGGGGTGATGTTTTAGATCTAAATCGTAACTATGTCATTCTCCTATATTAAGTAATTGGGTAGAGATAAGCATGAGGTCCATTTTGTCTAATGATTTGTGAGAAGTCTTTAGGGTGCCTATGAAAGTGATTTTTCTCCACAATAAAGGCTGCTTGAAAATTCTTTCTCTATCTTTTTTCTCGAAAGGTATGTGTGTAAGCTTGAAAAATCATTGTTTACCTCCTTTGAAAATATAAACACTCTGAGAATTATAGAATAAGAAAACATTGGTAACTGGTAGCACTACTGAAGTGTTGTTTCAGGCTAAACTCCCTCACCAAGTGATGAATAAATAGATCTCACCTCTATAGGCTATAAAGAGAGAAGGTCCGTATTAATATTAATCATTTCTCTTTACTCTTCATCTATATAAAATCTACTTCTTTTATAAACCAGATTTCAGTTTACCTTCTCTGGGATCATTTTTGACCCCTCCAGGATAAACTGTTAATTTATTAATATAAATTCTCAGTAGCTTATTGCTTGAGTTTCAATCCTATATTTGTATGGTTTCTTTTCTCTTCAGTGGGAATGTATAATCCTTAGGGGAAACAGCCTGCAAACTAACTCATCTTTCATTTATACTCACTAGAGTTTTTATCCTTGTACCAACTATCCATTAGCTCTCCTATAAACATAGTTTTAATAGCAAACAGTTATGAACCTTTAGTTTTGCCAGGCCAACTGCAAAACACTTTGTAACAGGTAATCTTCATGCTACTATTGCAGAAAGTCTGCTATGTTCCACAAAACCCTCCTGCAGCGTGCCTGTGAACTGCTGCAGTGGTATTTGGTATTTTTCCTTCATGGCACTTATAACAGTTGAAGTTTAACAAACTGAAGGAACTAAACATGATTTAGGTTGCTTACTGTCCATTCCTCCTTCTGTAAATTCTGTGAGGCAAGAATGACTTTTTTTTTAGGACATGGAACAATGCCTTCTATGTAGTGGTGTCTGAAGTATTTGGTGCATTAATAAGTACTTATTTTTCATTAGAATGGGAGATAACACATTAGAATATGATATATGCAGTTCATTTCCACACCACTAGGATGAGGATTCACACACATGTCATATTGTATCTCTCCAGAGGCCGTGCTAATAATATATTTAAGGTTATTTTCCATGGATTTGAGCTCTTTCAAGCTCCAATTGAAACCCCAATTTTAAAATCCTACTCTATTTGTGGATAGGAAACTGAAAAGCACACTTTAACAACCAGTGCAAAAGATTTCAGGCCCCTGAAGCAAGCAGATAAGAATGATGGTGATGATAATATTACTGTCATTGAGAGAGCACTTGGTTTTTGGTTGGAATCTTATCTTCAGTTCTTAAGTCATCATTACAAGCTAAGCTGTATTTGTTGCTCTTAGAGGAAATTAATGCTCACAGATTCTAAGCAATAAGATATAATAAGATAGCTAAAAATCCACATACTATGTACTAGACTCCAATCTGGGAATATAATTCAGGGTCTTTCTGTTTCATCACACTACAAGTGCCTACTATACCCAGACCTATTTTAGATACCTCTTTAATCAAAACTATTAATGTTTGAAAATAATTATTTGCAGAGTAAGAAAGGTAGTACTGGTTACATATGAGTGAATTTAAAAGCAAAATACATTAGGTATTAGGTTTAATGCATTTGATAGAGGTTTCTAAAGACATGGAAATTTTACAACCTAGCCATTAAAAATAAATTTCTAGGTCTAATGTGAATTATACACAAGGAAAAGGCAGCAGGAGCATGGATTTGGAGAAGAAGCAATGTGAAGAAATTATGTGGTCAAATCACATTTTATAGGTAAGCGTAAACTCCTTGTGGGGATCCACAATGTTCTGACCATGGTGTGTAGAGATTGCACATTTAAAACAAGTACATTTGTCTGGAGTTTGTTCATTTCTAAGGACATTTCACCTTTTAAAAGAAAACATATAGTTCTGTAACAGCAGATGTTGGAGAAATTGAATCTTATCTCTTGTGCCTTAGGAACAAAAGAATTGAAATTTGAAGTCGAGTAAAGACTAGTAGGATTTTTAAAGCTACAGTAACCAGTATAGCATCAATGGTCACAACTATGTCCTCAGGTTGCAGTAATTACCCACCAGCCATGTTGTTGTAATTGCGTGTGTGTGTGTGTGTGTGTGTGTGTGTGTGCTTTCCAGAAGGTTGAGTTGTAGATATTCAATGTAGTGTGTCCAATGTGCTACAAATCTAATGGGACCATTTCATGTAAGGATTGTAGTCATTCTGCCAGTGTTAGCCTAATGGCAACAGCCAGATATGCTTCTCCTGTAGATGCTCCACAATGAGACTGAGAGAAACAACTTCCAGAAAATTAACAAAGACCAAACACTGAAAACTTCACTCTTCCAAGAGAAAAACTATTTGAATGTAGTCATATATAATAGTCAGAATAAAGAAATAGAGAACTTACCTGTTATTTCCAACAGAATGTTTACTTCTTACTTATTTCTGTTTTGGATTTGAGCATTCTATTTTTGTTAACAGACATTTTCAAATATATATACAAAATAGATAACTACACTACTAATCTCTGTTAGTTCATCACAAAGAACAGTTTGTGTTTTCATCATTCGATTGTTTGATCATTTTTTTCATGCCTATATCTTGTAATCTGAACAACTGCTTTGAAGATAATAATACACAATATATGAATCAGTGTTAATCTATTAATTTGTTTTGAAATTCTGTATTATCATTTTTATTTTTTTAAATAAAATAAAAAAGGGAGAGAAAAGAGAAAAAAAGTAAAAAGATTAAAAATTCCAATGAGAAAAATGCTGAAAAGATATGATCTTATGTAATTTGAAGAAACACGCGAATGAATACAAAACCAAACATCATCTTGACCATGTAAATAGTGTGATTGCAACGTCAAGCAATTATCTAATCTATCTAATTTTTATGGTCCTTTATTTTTGAATAGCGAAGCAATGTATAATTAAAAATTCTCTGGGCCCTTCGCAGTAAATAACTGTACTCCAATTTACTTCAGTATTTTAAAGCATTTAATATAGAATTATAATCTTGAAATACCAAACCCAAATTATATTCTACACAGAAAATTATTTTCCCCTTGTTCTGAATACCATGATGGCTACCATCAATGTAAAAGTCAAGTCTATGAGATCCCTGACCACAAATATAATTCCACTTTCTATCATTCTAAGGGGTAGAACAGTCTGTTACCAGAATTTTCAGTTTGTTCTCTAGAAAGAGCACAAAGATCAGCCTGGCGTGGTGGCGCACGCCTTTAATCTCAGCACTCGGGAGGCTGAGGTAGGAGGAGCATTGTGAGTTCAAGGCTGGCTTGGGCTACAATTCGAGCGCAAGGCTGGCCTGAGCTACACATAGTGCGACTCTGCCTCAAAAAAACCAGGGCTGGGAGTTTGGCTCAGTGGCTGAAGCACCTGCCCTGGCAGGTGCGAGGTTGTGAGTTCAATCCCCGGTGCCGCAAAAAAAAAAAAAAAAAAAAAAAAAAAAAAAAAAAAAAAAAAAAAAAAAAAAAAAAAAAAAAAAAAAAGTACAAAGATCAGTTATTTCACAGTTTGTCTAAATTTTTCATAATGGAATTGTGAGTTACAGAAATCATTGAATAACCAAGAGGTGACCCATTAAGTTGGAAGCTCTAAGATTTCAAACCTGTATGACTTAGATTCTTAATCATCCAAAGTTAAATAACACAAGAAATATTTCAGAAAAATCCCAGAAGTAAAGATTAAAATGTGCTGATTTTGCTTCTGCATTTTCCTCCAATATGCCAGATGCTGCTTCCCTGCATGGTAAAAGATGTTTCTGATTGACTGGAGTCCAGGAGAATGCACACATATGCACACACACACACGCACTTGCAGGAGTGAAAAGGTGGAATTAAAGATGTTTCCTGTAATGATTCTCTTTGATTTTTTTTATCACTGTAGCAAAAGTTTTCTTTCTTTCTTTCTTTATTTTTGATACCGGGGATCAAATTCACAGCCTTGTGCTTGCCAGGCAGGCACTTAGGACACTGAGCTAAATCTCTGGGCTTATTTTTTGAGACAGGGTCTCTCTATGCAGTTCAGGTCAGCCTTGAACTCACTTTGTAGGCCAGGCTGGTCTCAAACTCACAACAATCCTCCTGCCTCAGTCTCCTGAGTGCTGGGATTAAAGGCATGCTCCACCATGCCCAGCTTTTTGGAGAAATTTTAAATGCATTATTTTCTTGGATATTATTTCTTTAGTATCGGACTTCCTGCTATGTTCATACCTATATGTGAAATATCTAACAACAGGATGTTTATTTCATAGATATTTAGAATATTGATTAAGTAAACAAAATAATACATTGATGAATGAATTTTCTTTATTTATGGGTATTCTTAGTGATGTATAGTGTCATTTGTCAACTATTGTTAAAGCAATACAGATCCATTTTATTTGACTGGCTTAATGAAGTGATCAGTTTGGCTCTAGAGAACAAAATTGACTTTTTTGTCTAAGGCTTATAATTTGCTACTTATCCAATCACTACCTCATTCTTACACACACACACACACACACACACACACACACACACACACCATGTGCCACAACTGCACAATTGAGTCTTTACAGTAAATTAGTAATAATCTTGTCACTCAGTTCCCATAGCTCACTCTTTGGAAGAAACAGGAAGCTCATTATGAATAACCAGTTGGTATCCTCATGAAAAAGTTACAGCTAGATATTTTCAAAGACTTGTTGGTTCTTTTCTAAATAGTACAATAAAGCAGGACACATCTTCTTTCAAAGACAACTAAATTTTAGGTGTATATTCATTAAGTGACTTCCTTTCTTACTAAAGATCAATATCCCTGAAAATAATAAAATATTGGCTATGACTGGTTTTTTTTGTTTTGTTTTGTTTCTGGCAGCACCGGGGATTGAACTCACAACCTTGTGCCTGCGAAGCCACTGAGCCAAACTCCCAGCCCTGTTATGACTGTTTTGAGTGTGCTTTTGGCAAGAACAAGGAATACTAATTTATTCTTCTTCATAAGACTGAACTTGCTGTGCCATTAGGCACTGTATTTTCTCTTTGTTTTCTAGATGAAAGCTTAGAATTTTCCAGTGTTTCAAATACATTTTGATTGATTGAACTTTCCATCTATTCATGCAAATACTTCTATAAGCTGTAGTTTTACCACTATCTGACTTACTGTGATCAACAGTCACCACCGGTTTACATCAGAGATAATGACAAAAATACAAGCCACCTAAAAGGCAAACCTAGGAAAATTATCCGAGACAGAAAATGTTGCACAGGTGGAAAAGTATTTAACAAAGATTTTTTGCATATGTTTTTATGTACTGTGTAGGAAGTGTGGGGAAAAAAATGTTTCTTGAGTTCAGTAAATGTTCATTATCACCTTTTAACAATTTAAGATATGCTCTCTAAAAATAGAAGTAAATCTATGTGTTTTTGTATGTGTAGAAAGGATAGTTTTAACAAATGTTGAAGAAACAGAATTCCAAATGCAGTATATAGACTGAAAATATTACATTATACTATGTGAAATTTAATCATAAGTAGATTATTAGCCTAAATGTGAAATCTCAAAATATAAAATTCCTTGAAGTTAACATGAAAAATGAATGAACAATTTGGTCTGATCCTGGTGCTCAAAATATGACAGATTAAGTCACATTTTAAAATATTGTACTTACACTGTTTACATGGTACAAAAAATGATAAAAATGTAGATCTTGCAGAATTTCCCTGGAATAATTATTGAAGGCACTTTACAAATGTATTGGAGACCCTTACTCTGAGCCCTAATCTTCTGCCAGATATTATGGTGCACAGTGGAAAGAAGAAAGAAAGAAAGAAAGAAAGAAAGAAAGAAAGAAAGAAAGAAAGAAAGAGGAAGAAAGAGAAAGAGAAAGAAAAGGAAAGAGGGGAAGAAGGAAAGAAAGAAAGAAAGAAAGAAAGAAAGAAAGAAAGAAAGAAAGAAAAGGAAAGAAGGAAAGAAAGAAGAAAAGAAGGAAAGAAGGAAGGAAGGAAAGAAAAAGGAAGGAAGGAAGGAAGGAAGGAAGGAAGGAAGAAAAAGAAGGAAGGAAGAAAAGACAAGAAAGAAAGAGAAGCAAAATGGTGGTACAGTGGGGATCTGGGATGACCATACCTTGCAGCATCTTTAGTCTTAATAGTCTTAGTCTTAGTAGGTGGCAGAGGACAGCCCACCTCTAATGGGATAATGAGAAATCTCAGAAGGGCGTTACCAAAATCTCAAACATCTGTTCATTATTTAGGGGAAGTATGTAAAACTAGGCACTGTGAGTTTGTGGCCACCAACGCAAATGAACTAGTAAATCAAGAATGTCACCTGTTATTAGACCAACAGTTAATGTAGGTTCAAATGTCATTATCATGTACTGACTTTGATTACAAATTTCAGCATAAACTAAAACAAATATGTTGCAGAAAGGAAATATTTCAATATTTTAATAGTAAAATAATTTTCCTGAGGATCTTTAGTACAATGATTTCTAACAGAATAGAAATCAAGACAGTAAAATAAAATTTTTATAATGACAGTAGTAAGGCTCTAAAATACTAATATAGGACAGAAATAATAGTTACTAGAATCATGAGAGACTTGTTAAGTAAAAAGTTAACATTATTTTACATGTAAGCACTAATTAATAAAGAGGCCAAATTTCTCACATTTATGGATAATTCTTTAGATGTTCTAGCTAAGAAATATTAGCCTATAAAAATACTTCACTTATTTTACATACTGCCTAGAAAGCAATTTTATATTTTGAGATTTTACACTTAGTTTTGTAATACACTTATAATTAATTGAAAGTAATATTTCAAGTCTACATTTTTACATTTGGAAGTCTAGTTTTTCCTTAATAGACTACCTTTTTTTTTTTTTTTTGTGCCCAGGATTGAACTGATCTCACGCTTGCCAGGTGAGCGCTTATGCCACTGAGCTAAATCCCGGGCCCCAAGACTACGCTTTCTACATCGAATTTTTTAAACTTCTGCTGAAAAGTAACAAAATATTTACTCGAGGTCTATAAATGGGCTCATATTTCAAAATATATGTCTATTATTTTGTCAAATTATGTCGTTTGAGCAAAATTGCTTTACACTTAATTGTGATACCAAGCAGAGAAAAGCTCTATTTTTAACCTCTTTTAAGTTGCTTTGAGTATTATATTCTCTCTCTATATATATTTTTTCTGGTCCTTATTAGTATTTTAGATCCTTACTACTATTGTAATTGTAAAAATTTTATTTTACTCTCTTGATTTCTACTTTGTTAGGTACCATTGTAATAAAGATTCTCAGGAAAATTTTTTCCTATTAAATAGTACATAGATAGATAGACATGTATTTCATACTTATTTTGCAAATACTGATTAAAAAGTTAACTGAAATTTTGGTATGTTCTATTGAATTATGCCCATGGAAACTTGATTGATAAATTATATTGTTCTTAAAATCCATGCATATGTTTATCCATATTTAGTTATACATTTTATGATCTTTATTAGTGTTTTGCTGCTTTCAGTATATAGATTCTGAAAACACTTTTATAAAAATTAAGTATTTAATTTTTTGTTCTGAAAATGATATTGAGTTTTTCAAAGCCACTTTATTGAAGTATAATTGAGTTATAAAATCTGTACGTATTTGACTTATATAACATCAAATTTTGGGGGGATATATATATATATATACACCGATGAAACCATCATCAGTTAGATGATAGATACATAGATAAAGAGTCAAAATATATACAGACTTCAGGAAAAGAAAACCTTGTGTAAATATTTTAATATTAAATTCATTGAGACATCATGAGATTAATACCAGCCTTGACTTCTGTAGCTGCAACAGGTGCATAAAGTGGTGACCATTAGCTTCCACACATTTATTAGTACAGTGAGCTGCTGCTTGAGCAAACTTGATCATTTAGATTTCCGCATATGCATTTTCAGTTTTTTCTCTAAGGAACTGTAGTTTACTGGATTTTCTGCCATACGACAACCTCTAGACTCTCCTGAATGAGTGTGACACTATTTGTTGAAAAAGTATCATACTTTTCTCTTTTCCTGAAGTATATATACATTTTTGGTGGAATACATACATATACACACATATATTCCCAAGTTTTCTGTTGCTCCTTTCATCATCATCATCATAATTACTATTATTATTATTTGTAGTAAGAGCCAGTAAGATTCAGCATTTTAGGAAATTTTAAATGCACCATACAATACAATTAGCTGTAAACACAATGATGTATGATGGATCTCCAGAACATATTTATCTTGCACAACTGAAACTTTGTGCTGTTTGGCCATCATTTTTCCATTTATCCCTCTACCAGCACCTGACCACCACCTTTCTACTTTCTGTTTCTATGCATATGATCATTTTGGATTCCACATGTAAGTGAAATCAAATAATATTTGTCTTTCTGTTTATTTGACTTCACATAATGTATTATAGGCCCATATATGTTGTCTCAAGTACCATTGTTTCCTTCTCTTTTCAGTTTTATTTTTAATTCACAAATAATGATTACATATATTTATTGAATCCAATGTCATGTTTTCATATACATTTTCCACAAGGTGCTCATACATTGCAAGTGATCAATTGTGAGTGCTTGCCTTTTCTCCAACCTCAAATATTTATCATTCCTTTGTGTGGAGAATATTTATAATCTGTTCTTTTAGTCATTTCTTTATTCCTTTACTGCTGAATTAACATATTCCCATATGTTAATTATAGTGAATAAAAACTGCAGGGAATGTGGAAGGGTAGGGATCTTTTCAATATTCTCACTTAAATTTTTGGACAGATACATAGGTATGGATTTTTTAGATGAGATTGGATACAAATATTCAAAACATGTAAGGAATTCATACAACTTGCCAGTTTAAAACGTTCTGATTCAAAATGGATTAAGGTTCTGAAAAGGCATTTTCCTATGACAATACACATATTGTAACCAGCTGATAAATGAAAAGGTATTCAACATCACTAACCATCATGGAAATACAAATCAAATCTACATTATGAGGTCAACTCCCACTTGTAAAAATGACTTTTACTTAAAAAGATAGGAATTGGGAGCACAGTCCAGGTTTGATATCCAAAAGAGTGATTTTTTTGTTACATTTTTAAAAGAGAGTATTGCCAAGAATGCATAGAAAAAGGAACACGGGTAGATTGTTGGTGGAAATACAAATTGGTACACCCATTATCAAACCAGCATGAGGTTTTTCAAAAATATTAAAAATGGAACTACCATGCCAGACTTATTTTCATTCCAATTTCTAAGAGCATACTACTATATAGCGTCGATAAATGAAATGCATTTTCATTCATTGGTCTCCAATATTCATTTAGTTCTAGTAGACAATAACACCAGTTGTGGAGAAAATACATTTTATATTTTTCTATATGCATGCCTTTTATTTCTTACTGTACCACGTGACTTAGTCTCAAATTAAGTGCTGAGTAGAATAGAAGTGATATGAGAAAGCATTCTTATCTTGTTCTCAACCTTGAAATCATAATTAGTTTCTCATTGATAATTAAGATAGAGTTGTGCTTTTGTAATAGTGTTTTATCAGACTAAGGGTTTTCTTTATGCCTATTTTCATGAGAGTTCACAACACGAACACTTGCCAAATATCTTTTTACACCTGTTGAGAGGATCACACGATTTTATTTAACATTTTGATCTAAATAATTACTGATGTTAGAATGTTAATCTCTTACTTTTTGAGTCTGTCACACCAGAATATGCTGTTTCATTTCTTTTATATTAGTGTATTTTTAAGTTAATATTCTTTCAAGGTTTTTTGTCTGTATTGATGATGCATGTCAAGCTTTAGTTATTTGTTCTTATACTATCTTCTCCCAATTTTGTTATAAACGGTTCATGAAATAAGTAGGCTCTAGGACACTAGTATTGTTTTACGTATTTTTTTTCCTTTGTTTAAAAAGGGTATTATTTTCTGCTTAAATGGTTTGCTATATTTTCCACCGAAGTCGTCTCAGTCTTTGTTGGAATATTCTAAGATATAAATTCAATTTTTAAATAGATATGTTTAGATTAGCATTTTTTTTAGTGAATTCTGATAGTTTAATCCTTCAAAAAATTTCTCAGTACAATTTTTCTTTCCTGGAATTTCTAAGTAAACAAATTTGTGAGCATCAAGCAAATCATAATTCTGTTATCCTTATAATGGTTGCATGATCTGTTATGATTTCATCTATTTTATTCTAATAGCTTTATTTTTTTTTAGTTTTACTTTATTTCATGGCCACAGTTTTAAAAATTCAAAGATGATTACAAAAAACAAACTTTTGGTTTCATTAGTACTCTCAATTGTTTTCTATTTTACATTTTGTTAACTCATGCTTTTATCATTTTTTTGCAGGGAGTACTGATTGGTATGGAATTACTTTCTTTTTTTAAGAGTCTAATGGAAATTTTGAAAAATTACTTAAACTATTTTTCTAACAGGAATTTGATTCTATAAATATCTCTGTAATCTGTTTTGATTTATCTGATATATTATTTCTTAATTTTCTGCAAAATCTCACACCTTTTTATTCATTCTGCCCATTTTTTCATTAGAGCATATTTAATCATAGTTGTTCTAAGTTATTTGTCTAAAACTTTCTATATTTAGATCATATATTACTCTGAATCTGTTGATTCCTTTTTCATTTTTCATGGAAATATTTTATCATATTTTGTGACTCAATTTTTTTACAAGTCTGTATACAGTATTTATTCTGAAATTAACTTTGAATTACTGGCATTCTAGGTATCTTTCCAAGAGATGAAGACATCATATTGCCATGGTACGTGCATACCCATATTTATAGCAGCCCAATTCACACCATCTAATTCTTGGAAGTGGTCTATGTATCTATCAAGAGATGAATGGATAAAAAATATGCTATTTACACACAACGGGTATAACTCTTATATAAAGAAGGAAACATTTGAGTCATTATAAACAAATAGACGCAGTTTAAGACCATAATATTAAGTGAAGTAAACTAGACACACAACATAAATATCACATAGTTTCTCTTACATGAGAAACTCAGCATATAAATAAAGAACAAAATGAAACACATTATAGGAAGTAGGGATAGATCTTTTTCAAATGGGAAAGGCATCAAGAAATGGAAGGAAGGGAGAAAGGGAAGGTAAAAGAATGGAAAAAAACTAAGATGTGCTATGTACACACACCAACCCCTGTAGGCTGTATAAAATTTACGTACTACAAACATGTACTGACAAAAAAATAAAATAAAATAAAACACAAGTAGTTGTGTGGTTTGAATGCTAACATCTTTTCCTTTTATTATTCCTGCCTATTAATTTTATAAAATTTTGAGTTTCCATGCATATAGTATATTTCAATTTTTTGATCAAAAGGTGTACATCTTATATAGGATACTTGATGGTAAGTAATATGTTTGCATGGAAGTGAACACACACTTTTGTGTATGATAGGTATGTCACATTTGTCTAGGTATGGAAGGGGAGCCAGAGTGAAGAGACAGCCTACAGAGTGGGAAAATGTTTTAGACTGCTGAACATCACACAGAGGACTAATACCTAGAATATGTGAAGAACTCAAAAAAAATTAGACACCCCAATAAAATAAAAAAACCAATCAAATAATTAGTGACTGAAAAGAAAAGACACCTCTCACAAAAATCACAAATGACCTTATAAAAATGCAAATTTAAATAACATTGAGATTCCATCTTACTCCAGCAAGAATGGCTATCTAGAAATCAAATAATAAAAAATAGTGTCAAGGCTGAAGGAAAAACATAATCCTTCTATATTATTGTTGGTAATGTAAACTAGTATGACCCCTATGGGAATCAGTAAATTAGCAAAACTAAAAATTTCATTTCACCCAAACCAATCAAAACATAATGTTGAATAAAACAAAACTATAAATCAGAACAAAACAAAACAATGAGAACAATATTACACATTGTTATCTTCAAAACAGTTGCTCAAGTTACTAGATGCTGTGATAAAACAAAATAGTAAAGTGAAACAAACATTGAATTTCAAAAACAAGACAGGAGGAAATCTCCCACAGCTGATACAATGCACACTGCCATCCTCCAAGTAGATTCCCAGACCATCATCCCCAGTCCTGTAGCATCAACCAAACAACCCAAGCAACAAGCTACTCCCTTTTCCCCAGTTGCTATCATTTCACCTTGAGTCCTCTGAATCAGCAGGGAGGGAGAGGGATGATCTTCTGGTTTTTCAGCCTACACGTCAGCTATCTCACAAGAGGACATGCTTTCTCTTCTGGCTGAGGATCTTATCCATCAGCACGGAGGGGCTTGCTTCACAGGAAGGCATGGTTTCTCTGAGACCATAATATAAAGTGAAATAAGTCAGACACATAAGTGTAAGCATCACATGATTCCTCTTATAGGAGAAAACCAAAGTATAAATAAATTAAACAGCTTAATAAGAAACAGAGAATGGGAAACAACAAGATAGACCTATTGCAAATGGGATGAGGACCACGAGAGAGAAGGAAGAAGTGGGGAGGAGACGCTGCAAAGTGAATTAAGGGTAGTTATATACATATACCAGCTGCCCATAATGAATGTCATCATTGTGTGTTGCACATGTGTATTGATAAAAATAAAAATAAAACCAAATGATATTATTTACACATGCTATCTTTTACTTTTCCATTTATCTGTCTAGAAGCACTAGATTATTGCTACATTAGTGATTACAATAACAGTACAAGGAGCACAGGAATTCCAATATCTCTTTGAGATACCAATTCCATGCTTTTTTAAATAAATTTCCAGAAGTAGTGTTGTTGGATCACAGGAAAGGATCAATTTTTAAGATTTTTTTGAGAAATTGACATTCTGATTTCTGTAATGATTACTCCATTTTGCATTCCCATCAAAAAATGTACCACAGTTCTAATTTCTCTACATACTCACTATCATTTGACACGCTATTTTTGTTTGTATTTTGATATTTATCCTCTTGACAGGTTTAAATTAAGCTTCTACTATGGTTTTGATTTGTGATTTCCTGATGGTTAGTGATTTTGATGTGATTTTTCATATATATGCTAGCCATTTTTACAGGTCCTTTTTAGAGTTACCTATTCAAGGTATTTGTATATTTTTTCCTTGGTTCACTATTTATCTTCCTACTGAGTTCCTTATAAATGTTGGCATTAATGCCTTATCAATGTATTTTGGAAAAATTTTCTACCATTTCATAATAATTTCTCTTCACTCTGACAATATTTTATTGCTATGAGAAAAGATGAAACTGATCCGCTTTTACAGTTCTGAAAATCTTAAGAATCCTAAAGAACTATACTAAATCTACTCTCCTTGCACTCTGTATGTAGAAAAAAAAGCCAAGATCATGGTACATCTGTTTATAATACAGCTTACTGGTGTTTTTGCTTCACTATTCAGACCAGCGATTCAAACAAAAGTCCTTTCAAAGTATCACTCATTGTCAATACCCCTGGTCACTCAAGAGCTCTGAAGGAGGCATACAATGAAATTTATGTTATTTTCATGTCTGTTGACGTAATGGTCCACCTGAAACCCAAAAGGAATCAAGGAGTAATTCTGATTTTCAAGTCCTATTGTCTATGAAATATATTTTTATAAGTATGTAGCTGCCATAAATACTGATCCTGTGGTAGATTTGAGCAAAGTAAACTGAAAATCTCACTATTCTAGATGCATTAAGAACATTTGTAGTTCATAAAAGGAGGTCAAACTATGAGCAATATCAGGAGTTTGGAAGAAGTTAATTTTGGTCCTCATGAGTGATTGTGAGAGCTTCAAGACATCAGAGGAAGAAATAACTTTGACAATGGTGGAAATAGCAAAAGAATTACAAATAAAAGTGGAGCTTGATAATAAAACTGAATGTTTTGCTATCATGATGAAACTTAGATGACAAGTGGCTTGTTATGGTGAGCAGGCAGTAGTTCCTTGAGATGGAATCAAATCTGATTGGATATGCTATGAACATTGGTTAAATGACCATAAAAGGTCATTAACATAAACTTGATTGGTAGGGCAGCAACGGGTTTTGAGGGGGTTAGAAATTATTTCGAAAAAAGATTCACAGTGTATAAAATGCTATCAGATAGCATTGTATGCTACTAAGAAATCTGTGAAAGCAAGAGTCAATAGATATCTAAGTACCATTGTCTTACTTTAAAAATTGCAACAACCATCCCAAAATTTAGTACCACTACCCAGAAAAGTCACCAATGGTACAAAACCTCCAACAGTCAAAAGATAGAATTATGATTCTCTGGAGGCTTAGACGCCTGTAAGCATGCTTAGAAATAAAATATTTTAATTAAGGCGTCCATATTTTAGACATTTTTATACATTTAATAGACTATGGAATGGTGTAAATGCAAATTTTTGTGTACTGTGAAATCAAACCTTCATGCAATTCACATTGTTGTAATTATTTTATTTCAGTGGTCTGGATACAAATCAATAGTATCACTGAAGTGTGCCTATAAAAGTATTGAATTAATTTTAAAATTTTCAACAAAGAAATTTCAGGCACAGAGGATTTTATTGGTGAATTTTACTAAGATTTATTGATTGATACCCATTCTTCATAAAATTTTACAAAATATAAGTGATGGGAAAACACTTTTGAATTCATTCTATGAGGCTAGCAATACCCTCATACAAAACCAGATAAAGATAACACAAGAAAACTATGCATCAGTATTCTTTGTGAGCATATATTAAAAAATTTCAGCTAAATACTAGCAAATTAAATGTACAAATATGAATGTGCTATACTAAATAAATTAACAAACAAAATGGATTATTATCTCAGTAGACAAAAACAATTGAAAAGCTCACGTATTTTTGTGATCAAAACAAAACAAAACAAAACAAAAAATTAACTGAGCAAAGTGAAGAACTCCTTCAATATGATAAACTAGATCTATGAACAACTCACAGCAATCAACTGAACTATGGAAAATAGAATTCTCTTGCTTTTGGATCAGGAATAGAGTAATGGTGTTTGCTTTCAAAGCTTCCATTCAACGATATACTATAGATTCTAAGCATGATCATTAAACAAACAAAAAACTAAAAAGTGTACAAATTGGAAAGACAGACAGGACTTCTATTTGTGACATATTATTTTATGTATAGAAATCTCAAGGAATTACAGAATAAAGATATTATAAGTAATTTAAAAATGTACAAGTTTGTAGGATACAGATTGAAACAAAAATTGATTTCATTTCCATAATTAACAAGAAACAATCTAAAAATAAAATAAAGGTAATATCATTCTCAATAGCATCAGAAAGAATAAAATACTTGGTAATAAGCAGCAAAACTTGTATTTTAAAACAACATTTGTATTTTAAAACAGCATTAATAAAAATTAAAGAAAACCTAAATATATGGAAAAATCTATTATCATCATTGACTGAAATATTCAGTATTATCAAGATACAAATATTCTTTCCAAATTGTGCCTATTTAAAACAATTTCATTCAAAATCTTAGCTGGTTTCTTTGTTGAAATTGAAATGCTGACCCAAAGTTAAAACAGAGATGTAAGCAACATAAAACTGCCCAAATAATCTCTAAAATTTGAATTTGGAGAATGCATATGTTCCTCTTCCCAAACATGTTAGAAAACTACACTAATTAAGTTTATCAATTTAGTGAACTGTGTTAAGAATATTCTTTTCAATTAATGGTCAGCGACAGCTAGAAATTCATTTGAAAAGAACAAAGTTTAACTTCTAACTCATAACTACATAATTCATAGACTTAAATATAAGAGTGAAAACTATAAAAAAAATCTTAGAAAAAATAGGAATATAATTTTTTGACCTTGGATTAGTCAGTGATTTATCGATATCAAACTAAACGTTCATGGCAAATGAGAAATAGTAAAGTTGACTTCATTGGGACTAAATTTTGTGTGGCAGAGGTTGTCATGAAACAGTGAAAATGTAAACCAACTGTTAATCATCAAAGAACAGCAACAGCAAAAAGGAGATAGCATTGGAAGGTTCTGAAACACAGCGTTGAACCCTGTAAAGGGCTAAGACCAAGGAGAAGATACTTTAGCAGGACATATGACTAGCTAGAGGAAAGAGCCACTGCCCACTCTGACAGAAGAGAAGATACACCCAACCGTACTTTTCCTTCAGTGTCATGGAAATTCCCTCTTAATTAGCAGAACCCTACTCACAGCATGTGAATGTAGGAAATGCAGTTTTAAAAACTAGCTTCTTCACAAAGAAAAGCGAATGAAGTGTGAGAAAAAAACATCTGAGGGAAATAGGGAAATGACTGCCACACTTCAACATCCTCTGGATTTACACCTTTGCTCAATGAGTTAATTGTCACAGTTTTCCAACTGATACCATGTAATAGTTTGGGACATTTATGTTACAAGTTACTCATTTGAAATCTGTAAATAGCATGCAATTCTGCACAGAGTTTGTAACTGCGTGGTTCACATTTTTAACTGCGTTGAACCTCCAGGGGTGGAGAAAGAAGGTTAGTGCTTGGCTTCCTGCATAATTTCCCTCCACTTCATTATCTGTTAAATGAAGTTGACAGTGACTATTCTATTGTGGAGATGATTCAATGAAAGAACAAAAAATTCCTAGTGAACGGGTTATACACAACTGTTCAAAATGGACTGTACGAAACTACCTCACAAATTCACTAGAGTAATTCACTTCTGGAGGCTTTCTATCTTTGGTAGCCACAAAGTTTGAGTTTGGTTCATGTAAAAAAAAAATATTTGCTACTTCATGAATGATGTTCAATATTCAAAACGAAGGCAGTTATCTTATCTGACAACTTCCAAGACTGCTGTCTTTGGCAAATAGAAAAGGGTGCTGTGCTGTGTGATTTAAATTACATGGATTTCTGCTCAATTATGATCTGCAATCTGGCTAATCTGTTATCTATTCACCACAAATCAAATGCATGTGTGCAAATTAGTCCAAGACAGAGAAACCATGACTAATGAACAAAAATAAAACTGCTGCTGGAGAAGAGAGCCGAGCCACTATAATTGGCAGCGAAAGCAATACTAAGTCCTTATGGATTATCTTCACTTTACCATTAAAATACTAAATTCCTTCAGAGGAATTTGTTCACTGAGTTTGCAATTTGTTTCTAGCAAGCAAGCAGCATTGTTACTATCCCGCAAAATTAGATATTTAATTGAAGTGAGTAATTTTTCAACAGTCCTCATTAGCCTCATGGCATTCATGGACTGCCCAATCTTTGGTTCTGAATTAGTGCCTCCACAGCATGGGTCAAGGTGGAAACAGTCTAGCAAAGCTGTTCAGTTATTTTTGTGGATTGAGCATAAAACTCAAGGTCAGGACCATTTTGTGTTCATTAAAAATCCCACAGAATTTTGAGATGGGATTAGGAAGTTCACTCTCTCTGGTGTCCTGGCTAACTTCCAAAAGAGTAATTACTCTCTGCCTATACAAATGATCTCTCTGGAGTTGGTGTTGGCTAAGGCCTTTATTTATTCATTTTTCCAACTTTCAGTTTGCATCCATTGTGAGATCAATGCTGATTTCAAGAAACCAAACCCTACTCGCTCTTTCTGGGATGGGTTTTTTCAGATATTCTCTACTTCATGAATCCCAGAAATTTTAAATTTTAGATTTGTCTACTTACAACTCTGTCTCCTTATCAGTAAATTTTCTGGAACTATTAGAGAGACATACATACTTTCAAGTTATTTTCTTGAAGGCATGTCTCCTTTGTGTTTTATTATATTATGTGCACATGTATGTGCAATATTTTATAAATATTGTATAGCATAGTTGATTCTTATGTAGGTATATAAAGGCAAATGTACACTAAAATATGACTGTTGTGTATTTATCTTCCATTTGTTTCATATTTTTGCAATGTATGTCTTAATGTGCATTGCACTTTGCCACAGCATATATATACACAAAATTGCTGGGTTTGATCTGAATATTTTGTAAAGTTATATAATAAGTTATCACTGGATATCAGAAACTAAAAATGATAAGATTACTGCCAGTTCTTCTGCCATATGCAATCCTTTAATCAAGTAAAGTCTTTTTCTTGTAATTGCTTAATATACTTGAATGAATCCAAAAAAAGGAAAAATACTGAAAATCTACCTGGAGATTCAGGGTTAATTTTTTTTAAGTTAAGGTTAGTTTATTTTAAAAGTAAGAAAACATTTTGCTCCTCTTTAAAAAGTACTTTTCCCCAGCACTCGGGAGGCTGAGGTAGGCGGAGCGTTGTGAGTTCGAGGCCGGCTTGGGCTACAACGCGGCGCAAGGCTGACCTGAGCTGCATAGTGTGACCCTGCCTCAAAAAACCAGGGCCGGGAGTTTGGCTCAGTGGCTTAAGCGCCTTCCCTGGCAGGCACAAGGCTGTGAGTTCAATCCCCGGTGCTGCAAAAAAAAAAAAGTACTTTTCACTCTGGTTTGTGTCCCTTTTTGTGCTCTGAGAGAGCAACAGGTAAGTGTGGATTAATAGGCTGGTAGCCTTAGGAATCATTTCTTTTGATAGCTAAATAGCTTTCATAATTGGGTCACAATTTTAATTACAGATTCAGAGTACAGGATAAATTGTTTTGAAATACATCTTTCTCATATTCCTCAAAACACAGTAGTCATACTTAGTTACTTGAAAATCCATCCTTACCTATGTTTTGTATCAGAGTTTAGATTAACCAGTTATTGTTTTAAAGTGTTAATGGTTACTTAGGCCACTCTTTCATTGATGTAGACCAGAAAATTAAATTGAAGTTACTGGTTCAAAATCACAAATCTGAAAGATCTAAGAATAGAGTTTAGGTATATATGTGACTCCCTTCTGGTTGAAAATTTCCATATGGTATGTGTCAGCTTTTCTTTGCTGCAAACAAATATCTAACTATACAATGGAAGAATTAAGCTTTGCTCAGGGTTTCAGGGTATTCAATCCAATGTTAATTGGTTCAAGGGCAGGCATATTATGGTGAAAAGGTTTAGGAGGGCAAAGTTGTTCAGTGCAAGGCAACTGGGAAACACAGCAGTTGAAAAGACTAGAAAGAAAAGAGCAAGGGACCAAAAATAGATTTAAAAAAAGGTCACACCTCTATAACACACCCAAAAGTGTGCTTTTCTAATCTAGTATGTGTTTTTTTTAAATTCAGTCAAACTGACATATTATGATTAATGGTCACAGACTTCAAAAGTTCAAAATATTTATCTTGTTCCTAATTTTTACCTCTTTCACAGTAACTGGAAAAGTGATTGGAACAAAATTTCTTTTAGTCTTCCTAAAATTGTGTCTCTTTTGGACTTTACTACCTTGTTTGTTCCCAGTCAGGACTCTTGTATTTGTATACATACATAATCACATAAGAGTTGGGGCTTCCTATTTCCTAAGCCTTAAAAATTTCTCTGTTGAGTCTTACTTATTCTGAAAGCCTGAAATGAGTGGTACAAAAGAAAGACATTAAGTTACAAAGTCTGTCAGACATGACATTATACAAAGGCTCATGTCATCCAACTTATTGGGAAAGGCACAGACAGTTGGATGCTGCATTCAAAGGAAGAACATGCTTCCTGAAGTGATTTGAACAGTGGGTAGGTGTGGTGAATAGAGCTATGACCAGGTGCTCCATGTAAGAGCCTGAACACAGTAAAATCGAAATTTAGTTCATTCCATAGGAGTTGCCAGTCTGGATCAGGTTACTGATCCATAAATTTTGGAAACCTTCCCATAGCAACAGGGGCTTATTCCAAGAGCTTATCAAGATTTCAGAATTCTGTCATCAAATTCCAAGCCAAAGGCAGTACACACAAAAAAAGACTGAACAGAGAAGTTAGATAAAAAGTAAAAATACTGACCACTTAGACTTTCTTAGTTTTAAAATTATTTTTATTATTATTTATATTTGCAGATAAAAATGTACATACAACGTATTTTGCAGTGTTAATATATTGTTGGATGAATAAATAAATCCAGCTAACTAACACACGTATTGTATCTCATAGCTATCATTTTTATAGCACTGTTATAGCATTTTCGAGAATATAACATTTTGTTAACATAGTAATTATACCGTGCAGTACATCTCTTGAAATTATTCCTTCTATCTAAACAAAATTTTGTATTCTTTGACTAATGTTTATTCATTCTGCCCAAGCATCCTAAACCCTGGTGACCTCTATTTCACTTTCTCCTTCTATAAAATCAATTTTTTAGACTTCATATATGAGTGAGATCCTTATGCTAATGGTCTTTCTGTGCCTACCTTGTATTTCACTGATTGTAAGAACATAATGCTCATTAAATTCATTCATAGTTTTGTAAAGGACAGTTTCCTTCTGGTGATAGAAGAACAGCCCTACATGGTGTGTATATGCCTCATTATCCTTACCACTTATGCATTGATTTATGCATTTATCCTTGACACAGGTTGAGCCCATATCTTGTCTGTTGCTAATAGTGTTGCAAAAACATGAACGTACACACAGATATTTCTTCAACATGCTGATTTCACATTCACTGGATATGTTACCAGGGTGAAATTTCTGAGTTATATGATAGCTCTATTTCTAATTTTTTGAGGAAACCCCACAATGATTTCTATAATGACTGCACTAGCTTACATAGTTTATCTACTCTTCTTGACAAAGTAGTTTTTTTATTAATAACTGAATGTATTACACCCTTTCAATATGGACTTACACATATTTATTAACAACTGGATAATTTTTTAAGTCATGCTTTAAATGACAAGATTTTTAAAATCTTATAGCAAAAAGCATAATTATTTTTAAATCTTATGTGACCTTAAAATAATTTTTGTACATATTTTATCAGGGCATGTAAACTGACAATGGGATATAAAGATATAATCTGTACTAATTCATTTATGCAAGAATGAGCACCAGAGTTAGACAAACTCATGAGTGAACAAAAAATAAGCTAGTCTCATCAAAGAGAGGAGAGCCTAAGACAGTATGTTAGATGGTAATCGACAGATTCAGTCACTGGACACACACACACACACACACACACTCACCAGATAATTTAAGATATTGCTTTTTATTAAGTTATCCAGTTGGATTAATAACACTTTTTAAATATTCTTTGTTTCCCATTTTGAGATGTTAACCCAAATACAAAAAGTTAGCTTGATTTCTCTTTTATTCTGCTTTGCTAATTTATTTTTCTATTCATGAGTTCGTATAAAACTATTTGAATTATCATAGCTTTATAGTGATTTTATTTTATTTTGTTTTATTTTATTTTATCTTATTTTTTGTACCAGGGATCAGACTCACAACCTTGTGCTTACCAAGCAAGCACTTGAGCCACTGGGTGAAATTCCCTGACCTTACAGTGCATTTTAATATCTTCAAAACTTGTTCACTTCCTTCCCCATACACCATTGCTTTGATATTTTTTGTGTTTCTTTTTCTGAATATCAGTGCCTTTTCTGTATTAATTTTTTTTACCAACCAAATTTTACAGTCAATTTAAGTTCCTAATATGGTGCATTGAATGTATATTTTTCCATTTCTTCAAGTCAACTTTTATGTTTTGTTAAGTTATGCCATGGTGTTTATTTCTATTTGATGTTTTACCTATTTATTGCTATATCAATGGAGTGCTACTTTCTTTTATGTCAGCTAATTGACTTTTTGCCTGCATACATGAAGACAGTTAATTTTTTTGAGTGTCATACCTGGTTGTATATTTTAAAATCTACTATTATTTATAATATGTTTCGCACCAATTTTTTCTAACTTTTTTTACACATTCTCATATGTGAAAGTACTCTAATAGCTACTAATATCACTAAAGGAGAGACAATCATATGTTACACAGCACTTGTTAGAAATACACATGACCATCTATGAAATGACTTTTTTGGTAAAAGACAAATCAAATCTAAATCAGTGAAACCCTTAAATCAAATTACTGTTTGGAGACAAGCACAAGGGAGAAGTGAACACATTAAATAACAACACAAGAAAAAGAAAGAGTAGAAGTAAGCAAACTTTTTTCAACAAAAGCTGACATAACTATAGAAAATTAACAGTTGAAAGTAGAAAAAATACTCTTTTATATTAGATTTATATTTTGCAGTCTTATGTCAGACAATACTAATACAATCGTTACACTGATTTAATAATTTATTTTGTATTTTTAGAGTATCCACTAAAAATAGTAATAAAAGCATGTCTAAGTGCCTTTATGAGCAAAAGTTATATACTATAATAATACAAACAGTCATATAATAGAAACAGTTTAATTTCAAAGCAGGTAAAACAGGGTAGAAAAAAAATTTTTTAAATTATACAAACAGAAAGCAAGTATTAAGATGGTAAACATAAAGCTCTATTAATAATTTTATAATAACTATGATGCTCATAATAGATTCTTCAAATACATGACGATTTAGATGTAAATGTAAACGTAAATAAAATCAAAGTTAAAAGTACACGTACAGAAAAGAGATATACTAGGTAATACCAGAGCTTCAAAAGTTCCTGAAGCAAAAATTAAAAAAAAATACAAGAAATACAAAATTCATATAAGAGACTAAAACAAATCATTCTTCATAGTTGCTATGATTTGAAGACAAAAACATTAGAAAAGATAGAAGATCTAAAAAATACTCACAAAATTATTCTAATTGTTACATAAAGAACACTAACCCCATCAGTATACTGGGTTCCAAAGTAAGATCCACAATTTTTGTAATATTTAAAATCATTTCCAAGCATAGGCTTTGAGAAGATGAATTAAATTAGAAATTAATTTTTACAAAATGAAATAATACCAAATTTTTGAAGATTAATCAGTCCTATTTTAAAATAAAGGATATGTAAAAGAAAAATCATAAAGTCAATTATAAATTAATATTAACTAATGATAATGAAAATATGATAGGTAAAAATCAAATATGAAGCAAAATACATTGTTAGAGAAAATGCATATTATCAGATACATAGATTTAAAATGGAAAAATAAAACTTTATTGTCTCAAATTTAACTCTATGAACTAAATTTAACAAAGAACAAGTTAAATGCAAAGCAATCACAAAGCAAATTTTTGAGAGAAAATAGTTAGGAATGAAATAGAAAATAAATATACATAAAAAGTTGACACTAAGTTTTGGACTTCTGACAACACTAATAAAAATGATATATTTAAATAAAAAATAAAGAATAAATCTCTAGTATAAGAGGCAAAACAATACAACATCACCAGGACTCTTATACTGAGAAAAATATAACTAAGTTTTGTGCCAAAAATTTTGGAAATACGCATGAGATGGGAAAATGGAATTTAGAAATGGAAACAGAGAACCTAAGTAGTGTAATCATATCTCTTAAAAGCTGTTTGATCTTTACTTATAGATCTTTACACAAAGAAACTATATGGGTATCGCTCTAAAGATTTACTAAAGGAAAAACACTTCAATACTATATAAAATTACCCAAAAGTATAGGAACTGTAGTAATTCTTTCTAGCTCACCTTAGGAGGACAATACAAACATAACGTTAAAATTGAAATGTCCATTAAAATATTTTTAAAGTGTTCCTGGACAATCTGTATGATAAGATAAAATAAGTGGAATTTATTGCAAGAAGTCCAAATTTGTTTACATTTGCAATGAATACAGCTTATGAACATAAAGATCAAAAATCAGTATTGATCATGTCGGTAAAATATGCCAAATCATTTCATAAAATGCAAATTTCATTCATGATAAAACTAAGAATAGATAGGAATTTTTGTTTCTTTTACTTTCTTTTTGCAGTACTGGGAATTGAACTGGGAGCTTTACATATGCTAGAAAAATACTATATAACTGAATTATGTCCTTAACCTTTTTAAAATTTTATTTTGAGGTAGAGTCATGCTCACTTACTCAGAGTTGCTTTGAATTTGTGATCCTCTTGCCTGAGTCTCCTGAGTAGCTGAAGTTACAGGAGTGTATTTGGCTAAATCATTATTTCAATATAATAAAAAGAAATCACCTACTAAAATCCTACAGCACTCAGGAAACCTAATAGTAAGATAATAAGAATGTTAAGTATCACTACTTCTAATCAACTTGGTACTAGAGGTTCTACCCAGTCAAATGAACCAAAAATATAAAGTATAGCTTTGCAAAGAAAAGTTATCATTGTTAGAAAATTAGAAAATAAAACACTCAAGAGACTATTCCAACTGCAAATAAATAATCTTTGTTAGATATTTTATTAAATATATTCAAGTGATACGTGTCTGGTTTAATACATTTATTAAGGTCACAAGGTAAGGTAAATAGGCAAATTTAACTGGATTTCTTTCTACCAACAGCCAATATAAAATAAAATTTTAAAAATTACATGACTTAATGAAGCAATAAAAATTTATAAATAAATGTATGAACAATGTGAGACTTACTTAGAGGACATATCTACTTGGAAGTTATCATCCATTAAATAATGGAGAGGAAGATGGGCATGGTGGCACATGCATACAGTCTCACCACTCAGGAGGCTGAGATGGGAGGATCATTGTGAGTTGAAGACCAGCCTGGGCTACAAAGTGAGTCAAGACCAGCCTGAACTGGATAGTGAGCCCCTGTTTCAAAAAGACAAAAAGTAAAAGGGACAAGTTTTCTTGGAGTCTTAGAACACTCATTGATGGAAAGATCTATCTTTGTATATAAAATCCCAGCACTGCATGTAGAGTTGTTTCAAAGAAAATATCGGGAGCTTTTTAGCCCTCTAATCTTCCACATTTGTGTTACAAATATCATCTAAAATATACAGAAAAGCAAAATACCAACTCAATACATACTAGAAAACAATTTCTAGACAACACAGAGTGTGATACAAAGCTGTAGTAATTAAGCCACTCTAGTATTAACATAGGCTCAAACACCCAGCCTCCTGTTATGAGAAAGGTGAAGCTGGGTTACCAGGAAGGATTGCTGGAGCAATTCAGCACCCATATAAAAAAGTAAAACTTGGCTCCCACCTCACATATTACACAAATATGAATTCAGTTAATTGAAGATAAATGCTGAAGTTAAAAAATAAAGCCTTTGGAAGATAACACAGTGCCACACCCATGACCTAGGGGTAAACAAAGCATTCTGCTGGACACAGAATGCACTGACTCTATGAAGGAGAAAAATCAATAAAGATGGATTATAGTAAAAATGAGAACTTTAACTTATTGAAATACAATATGGATGTCATCTCTGCCAAGACACAGCTGAAGCCGCGGAGGGTGTCCTCTCACATGGCCATCTCCACTGACCTCCAGGCGAACTGTGCAGGAAGGCTCAGAGAACAGCCCCACCCCTTGATGCTGCCACCCCTGCGGTGAACCAATCAAGGGGGCCCAGAGACATGAGGGAACGCCCGCGATACCGGAGGGACCCAACCATGATGCACAGGATGGACGGGCGAGACTAGTAGTATGAAAAGTCCAAGGCATCGGTAATAAATAAACCAACAGATGGTAATTTAGATAAGCTGTGTTGTACTTGGGGACAAAGATACATGGAATAGAAATAGTTGGGTGGGGTCGGTCCTGTTCTCTCTCTCTCTCTTTTTTTTTTTGGAGGGGGGGCACTGGGGATTGAACTCACAACCTCGCACCTGCCTGATAGGCACGTAAGCTGCTGAGCCAAACTCCCAGCCCTGGCTTTTTGAGGCAGGGTCACACTATGTAGCTTAGGTCGGCCTTGCGCTCGCATTGTAGCCCAAGCCAGCCTCGAACTCACAACGCTCCTCCTACCTCAGCCTCCCGAGTGCTGGGATTAAAGGCGTGCGCCACCACGCCCAGCCTGTTCTCTCTTTTTTGTTGTTTTTTGCATTGATTTCTTTTTCTTTTTCTTTTATTTTTCCTTTCTTTTGGTTTTCCTTTTCACTTTTTTTCTCCACTTTTCTTTAAACAGTTGGAGAGAACTCCAACCACAGAAAGCTAATCTCACCCCACCAAACCCAGAAACCAAGTACAAAGAATCCTATGCTTGCTCCTTCATTCTTTCTCTTCTGCACTTGCTTCTAGTCTCCCAAAATCTCCTCATTATCCTTTGTCCTCCGGCCTTGCTTTTACTTTCTTTTTAGTTATCTTTGTTTTATCCACTATGCTTCTCAAATCTCCCCAACACAGAGTAAAATCATTCTACCAAGGGGAAACACTTTCAATACAAGCTCCCAGTTTATAATCAGTTCTGTTATATATTTGTGATTTTACTCCTATGGATTAAGGCACAAAGTTAATAGTTACCACAGTTGGTCAGTTTCTAAACTGTGCTTGATGCTATCCTTATTGCTAATTACACTGTTTTAGCAAGGATGTCATGTCTGTTATAATCAGTTTTTTTCTCTTCTGTAACAATGCTGGGAAACTCTGGTAATAACACCAGAGCCCAGCACCAAGAAACTGGGGACCAAAGTAAACAGTTATCAACGTCTCACTGTTAATTAGCCAGAAAGGTAGGATCTTGAAACAGACACAAGCCAAGAACCAAGTATGCACAGAAGACATCCCAAAGGAACACAGTTTTCCTACAGAGGACTTGATACTAGGGATAGAGCTACCTACTGCAAAAACTTACAAAGATTAACACAGAAAAAAAAATTTGAAATCAAAAATAATAAGACACAGAAGCAAGATGAAATCTCAAACCTCCAGTGTATCTAGAACAAGTTAAGAAGACAATGAGATAGAGGAAAATGGAACACATACACCTGAAATTTCTGAAATGATATCAACCAAAGTAGAGAAACAAATATATAAGTCTACAGAGGAAATAAAACCAGAAATCGTCTCACAGGTTAAAAAAAAAAAGAGAAAAGAAAAAAAGAAAAAGAAATGTCAGCATGTATAAAGGAATTGCTCAACAAATATGCAATAGAGATAGATTAAAAAGAGATGATATAGGAAGAGAATGAAAACCATGAATGATCAATATAGAAAAGAAACAGAATGTATAACATGGATTCAAACTGATATCCAGGAAATCACAAATTCCACTGAAAGCTGGCACAACAGACTGAACAAAATAGAAGACCTTCAAGACAAGACCATAATTAGAGATCACAAAAGCAAAGATCTCTTAAAAATAACAAGGAATCAAGAAATAACAATTCAACAACTTTAAGAAGGCACAAAAAAAGCCAATATAAAAAAGAAGTGTCAATGAAAAGCAGAAGTCAGCACAAGTGACATCAAAAGACTTTGAAGAAGTAGCAGCAGAAAATTTTCCAAACATGACAACAGAATCTGACATACAGAGAAAGGAAGCACATAGAACTTCAAGTAGCCATGACCAAATAAATCAACACCCAGATATATAATAATCAAGATTCCAGAAATTCAGCACAAGAACAGAATATTAAAAAGATGTTAGAGAAAAAAAAGAGATCACTTATGAAGGAAGCCCTATCAGAATCATAGTAGACTTCTCAACACAAACTTTCAAATAAAGAAGAGATTGGAAGGGCCAGGAGTTTGGCGCAGTGGTTTCAGCACCTACCTTGAGGGCATGAGGTTGTGAGTTTGATCTCCAGTACTGCAAAAAGAGAAAAAGAAAAAGGAAAAAAAAAAAAAAAAGGCCAAACCAGGCTTTATTTAAAAAAAGGAAGAAGAGATTGAAGTACTTCAAATCCTGGAAGAAAACACCTTTCAACCAAGATTTGATGTACCTACAAAACTATCTTTCAAAATTAATGAATAACTAAGATACTTCCATAACAAAGAACAACTGAAGAAATTTATAACCACCAAACCAGCCCCACAAAGAGTACTGAAAGATATTTTAGACCAAGATAAAAATGACTACATTCCAAAAACAACAACACAAAGAAACCACCAGGTGGAGCAAGCAATTAAACAGAGGGGCCCAACGGAGGGAATAACATGACATAGCCAATACGTATCAGTTATAAGCATCAATGTAAATAGCCTCAATTCACCAGTCAAAAGAAACAGAATGGCAGAATGGATCAAAAAACAAAATTCAACAATATACTGTATACAAGAAAAACATTTAACTCAGAAAGAAATTCATAGACTGAAAGTCAAAGGATGGAAAACAATACTCTGTGCAATAGGAACCCAGAAAAAAGCAGTAGTAGTTATTCTTTTTGCAGACAAAGGGAGCTTCAAACCAAGAATGACCAAAAGAGATAAAGAAGGTCACTACATATATGTCAGAGGGAAACTTCAAGAGGAAGAGATAACCACCATATGTTTGCACTAAATATGGGAGCACCCAACTATGTAACACAAATATTAGAAGATATGAAAAATAGAATAATATATAACACAATTGTAATGCGGGACCTTAATATTCCATTATCACACAAAGATAGATCAACTAGACAAAAGGTCAGCAAAGAAATAACAGAACTAAACCAAAGTTGTGAATAAATGAACTTAGTAAATGTTTACAGAATGTTCCACCCAACAACATCAGAATACACATTCTTCTCAGTGGAACATGAGGAATTCTCTAAAATAAGCAATATACTAACCCACAAAACATGCTTAAATAAATGCAAAGGAACTGAAATTATACCATGTGTATTATCTGACCATAGTGCAATAAAATTGGAGATTAATGACAAAAGAAACTGCAAAAACTCCATAAACACATGGAAATTAAAAAACACCCTCCTTAACAACCAATGAGCCACAGATGAAATTAAAAAAGAAACTAAATAATTTCTATAGTGAAACAAAAATGCAAATATAACTTACTGGAACCTGTGGGACACATTGAAAGCAGTCCTTAGAGGGAACTTAGTAGCAATTAATTCTCACATCAGGAACACAGAATGAGCACAAATAACCCAATGCTTCACCTCAAGGTTCTAGAAAAAGAGCAAGTCAAGTCAAAAGCCCATACAAGACAGAAAATTGTAAAGATCAGAGAAGACACTGATGCAACTGAGACTAAGAAACAATACAAAGAGTTAATGAATGACAGAGTTGGTTCTTTCAAAGAATAAATAAAATTGATAAAGCCCCAGTCCATCTTATTAAAAAAAAAAGGAAAGAAAGAACTCAAATTCATGCAAAGTGGAATGAAAAGGGTGAAATCACTACAGATCCTGTGGAAATGCAGAAGATCATCAATATCCATTTCAAAAATCTTTACTCACATAGGATGGAAAGCACAAAAAAAATGGACAGATTCCTGTCCATATATGAATTACCAAAGCTAAACCAAGAAGATATAAAAATTCTGAATAACCCAATATCTGTTAATGAAGTTGAAAACATAATTAAACATTTACCAACAAAGAAAAACCTAAGTCCTTATGGCTTCATGGCTGAATTTTACAAGAAATTTAGATAAGATTTAACACCAATACTCCTCAAACCCTTTAATGAAATATAAAGAGAAGCGATTCTCCCTAACTCATTTCTGGAGGAAAGTATTATTCTGATCACAAAACCAGTGAAAGACCAAATCAAAAAGAACTACAGGCCAATTTCTCTAGTGAATATAGATGCAAAAGTACTCAGTAAAATTATAGCAAACAAAATCAACAAATCATCAAGAAGATTATATACCATGACCAAGTGGAATTTATCCTAGGGATGCAGGGATGGCTCAACATATGCAAATCAATAAACATAACCACATCATCAACCCCAAAGACAAAAATCACAGAATCATCTCAATAGATTCAGAAAAGCTTTTGATAAACTCCATTACTAATTCATGATGAAAACCCACAAAAAATTGGAATGAACAGTTTTTACTTCAATCCGATAAAACCCTTCTATAACAAACCAATAGCCAACATCATAATAAATGGCCCAAAGCTGAAAGCTTTCACTCTAAAATCAGTAATAAGAAAAGGATGTCTACTATCACCACCCATATTCAATATAGTTCTGGAAACATTATCCAAAGCAATTAGATAATAGAGAGAAATAAAAGGAATAAGGACAGGAAAGGAAAAAGTAAAATTATCAATATTCACAGATGACATGATATTCTACATAGAAGAACCTGAAAACTCCACCAAAAACTTCTAGAAACAATAAGCAAGTTCAGTAGCATGACTGGATACAAAGCAACACTCAAAAATCAATATCATTCCTGTATAAAAACAACAAACTCACTGAGAGAGAAATTACAGAAACAACACCCTTCACAATAACATCCAAAAAAAAAAAAAAAAGAATACCTAGGAATTAGTCTAATGAAGGTGGTAAAAGATCTATATATTGAAATTTACAGTACTCTGAAAAAGGAGATTGAAAAGGATTTCAGAAAATGGAAAAATATCCCTTGCTTAAGGATAGGAAGATCCAACATTGTGAAATTGGCCATACTTCCAAAACTGTTACACAGAATTAATGCAATCCAAATAAAAATACCATTAGCTAAACTCACAGATCTACAGATAACATTCCTAAAATTCAGAGACCTAGAATAGTAAAGATAATCCTGGGCAACAAGGG